>JAJIBD010022695.1:0-30589 GCA_021461705.1 Cryptotis parvus | reverse complement strand
AAAAACTTAATGAAATGAATGCCTCAGCAAGAATTCTTTATCTGGCTAAACTCTCGCTCAGATTTGAAGGACAGATATACAACTTCTTGGATAAACAACAGCTTAGGAACTTTGTAAAATCAAAACCAACCTTAAAAAAGAAGGACTGAAAGATCTACTATAAGACGAGACATAACCCAAAGAACAACCAACCTATTCAGAAAGATGGCACAAAATCCCATGACAATAATCTCTCTCAATGTCAATGGTCTAAATGCACCAGTTAAGAGACACAGAGTGGCACAATGGATCAAAAAAATTGAATCCGACATTCTGCTGCCTGCAAGAAACACACCTGAACAATCGGTGCAAAGACAGGCTCAAAATAAAAGGCTGGAAAACAATCCTTCATTCAAACAACCCATCCAAAAAAGGCTGGGGTAAGCCATACTGGTATCTGACAACATAGACTTCAGGCTGAAGAAGGTCAGAAGGGACAGTGAAGGTCACTTCTTAATAGTCAAGGGATGCATATATCAGGAATAAATCACGCTTATTAAACATATATGCATCCAACGAGGGGCCAGCAAAATACCTAAAACAACTACTAATAGACTTCAAAGAAGACATTGACAGCAACACAATTGTAGTTGGAGACTTCAACACTGTTCTATCAACCCTGGATAGATCAACAAGATTGAAACTTACCAAGGAAATACTGGCCCTTAAAGAAGAGATGGAAGAAAGAGGGCTGGTAGACATATACAGGGCATTTCACCCCCAAAAAGCTGAATACACTTTCTTCTCCAGTGCCCATGGAACATACTCCAAAAATAGATCACATGCTGAGCCATAAATCATACCTCCATAAAATCAAGAAGATAGAAATTGTGCCAACTACTTTTTCAGACCATGAGGCACTGAAAATAGAAGTTAATTGTACACAAAAACGGAGACCAATACCAAGTACCTGGAAACTAAACAGCTCACTGCTGAACAACCAGCAAGTCATAAAAAGAAATCAAAGAGGAAATCCAAAGATTCCTGGAAACAAATGAGACTGAAGACACAAATTACCAGAACTTGTGGGATACAGCAAAAGCAGTGTTAAGAGGCAAGTTCATAGCTCTTCAAGCATTTATCAGAAAAGAAGAAAAGGCCATCATAAACAGTCTGACTTCACAACTTAAGATCTTAGAGAGTGATCAACAAAAAGGAGCCCAACCCAAGCAGAAAGAAAGAAATAATAAAACTTAGAGCAGAAATCAATGAGATGGAATGTCAAAAAACAATCCAGAAGATCAACGAAACCAAAAGCTGGTTCTTTGAAAAAATAAACAAGATTGACAAACCACTTGCAATACTTGTAAGAAAAGGAAAAGAGAAAACCCAAATAAATAGAATCAGAAATGAAAACGGGGACATCACAACAGAAACCACAGAAATTCAAAAGATCATCAGAGATTACTATGAGAGCCTGTACGCCACAAAACAAGAAAACCTAGAAGAAATGGACAAATTCCTGAATTCCTATAGCTTCCCAAGTCTGCAACAAGAAGATTTGGAATACCTCAACAAACCTATCTCCATCAAGGAAATAGAATCAGTAATCAAAAGTCTCTCCAAACACAAAAGCCCAGGTCCAGATGGATTCACCAGTGAATTCTACAAAACCTTTAAAGAGGACCTACTCCCCAATTCTTTTTAAGCTCTTCCAACAAATTGAAGAAACAAAAACACTCCCAAATAGCTTTTACGAGGCACATATCACCCCTGATACCCAAAGCAGACAAAGATGCCACCAAAAAGGAAAACTACAGACCAATCTCCCTGATGAATACAGATGCTAAGATCTTCAACAAAATACTAGCAAATAGAATCCAAAGAGTCATCAAAAAGATTATACACCATGACCAAGTGGGATTCATCCCGGGAATGCAAGGATGGTTCAACATTCGCAAATCAATCAACATAATACATCATATCAACAAAAAGAAAAAATAAAAACCATATGATCATATCAATAGATGCAGAGAAGGCATTTGACAAGATCCAACACCCGTTCATGATGAAAGCTCTCCGTAAAATGGGGATTGAAGGAACCTTCCTCAAGATAATCCAGGCCATCTACTACAAGCCCACAGCGAGCATCATTCTCAATGGGGAAAAACTGAAAGCCTTCCCCTTAAGATCAGGGGACAAGACAAGGCTGCCCACTCTCACCACTTCTATTCAATATAGTACTGGAAGTACTTGCTATAGCAATCAGGGAAGATAAAAGACATTAAGGGCATCCAGATAGGAAGGGAAGAAGCCAAGTTATCACTATTTGCAGATGACATGATATTATACCTGGAAAACCCGGAAACTCTCTACCAAGCGGCTCCTAGAAATAATACATTCCTATAGCAGAGTAGCAGGGTACAAAATCAATACCCAAAAGTCAATGGCCTTCCTATATGCAAACAGCGAAAGAGAAGAAAGGGACATTAAAGAAACTATCCCATTCACAATTGCCCGCATGAAAATCAAATACCTAGGAATCATTTTGACAAAGAATGTAAAGGATCTCTACAAAGAAAACTACAAAACTTTACTTCAGGAAATAAAAGAAGACCTGAGGAAATGGAGACATATTCCCTGCTCATGGATCGGAAGGATCAACATTATCAAAATGGTAATACTCCCTAGAGCTTTATACAGATTCAATGCGGTCCCTATAAAGATACCCATGATGTTCTTCAAAGAAATTGAACAAACACTCCCTGAAATTTGTATGGAATAATAAAACCCCACGAATAGCTAAAGCAATCCTTGGGAAAAAGAAGATGGGAGGTATCACTTTCCCCAACCTCAAGCTCTACTACAGAGCAGTTGTAATTAAGACAGTGTGGTATTGGTATAGAGACAGACCTGTAGACCTGTGGAATAGAACTGAGTATCCTGAAACACATTCTCAAATATACAACCACTTAATCTTCGATAAAGGAGCAAAAAATATTAAGTTGAGCAAAGAAAGCCTCTTCAACAAATGGTGCTGGGAAAACTGGGCAGCTACATGTAAAAAAATAACTTAGACCTCCTTCTAACGCCATGCACAAAAGTCAGATCAAAATGGATTCTAGATCTCAACATCAGACATGAATCTATAAGGTACATCGAAGAAAACATAGGAGAAACGCTCTACGACATCGAAACGAAAAGTATCTTTTTAAAGATGACACACCACTGACCAAGCAAATGGAAGCAAAGATAAACAAATGGGATTATATAAAACTAAAAAGCTTCTGCACCTCAAAAGAAACGGTGACCAAGATACAAAGACAATCCACAGAGTGGGAAAGGATATTCACCCAATACCCATCTGACAAGGGGTTAATATCCAGGATATATCAGGCACTGGTAGCAGTCCACAAGAAAAAAACAGCCAACCCCATCAAAAAATGGGGAGAAGAAATGAACAAAAGCTTCCAAAAAAGAAGAAATTCGAATGGCCAAAAGGCATATGAAAAAGTGTTCTTCATCTTTAATCATCAGGGAGATGCAAATCAAAACAACAATGAGGTACCATCTCACACCACAGAGACTGGCACACATCCAAAACAGCAAGAACAACCAGTGCTGGCGTGGATGTGGGGAAAAAAGGGACTCCTGATCCACTGTTGGTGGGAGTGCCGACTGGTCCAGCCCTTTTGGAAAACAATATGGGCATTCCTCCGAAAGCTAGATATTGAGCTCCCTTTTTGATCCAGCAATAGCACTCCTGGGAATATACCCCAGAGACCGAAAAACACATAGCAGAAACACTATCTGTACTTCTTTATTCATCTCTGCGCTATTCACTATAGCTAGAATCTGGAAACAACCTAAATGCCCGAGAACAGAGGACTGGCTAAAGAAACTGTGGTTCATCTACACTATGGAATACTATGCGGCTGTCAGAAAAGATGACATTATGAAATTTACCTGCAAATGGAGGGACATGGAGACTATCATGCTGAGTGAAATTAGTCAGAAGGAAAAGGACAGATATAGAATGACTGCATTCATTAATATGACATAAATAGATACCAGTGTTTTGCTAAATGTGGGAAATGGTAATGGCAGATTAAGTCTCACCATTGAATATACACAAAGAGACTTAAGTGATAAACTCTAAATACCTGCAGGGCTAGCCACAATGTGTAAAATAAGAGGCAGAGAGATGCAGAGACAGAGAGAGAGACAGAGAGAGAAAGAGAGGAAACTGGGGTACCTGCTATTAAGGCAGCATGGGGGTGGGCAGGAGGGGGTGGGGGTACATTGGTGGTGGAAATGGGGCACTGGTGGAGGGATGGGTGCTGGTATACTGTATTACCAAGAACCAATTATGATCACCTTTGTAATTGTATGTTTTACTGTGGTATAATAAAAAATTAAAAAAAAAAAAACAGAGCATCAAGATGGGCCAAGAGTGTGGATCACAACATAAGCGTTCAGTACTTTGTTACAGTTACTCTAGAAAACTCTTTAATTCCTCAGTGCATATCCAGAGTAACCCTGAGCATCACTGGGTGTGGCCCAAAAAAGAAAAAGCAAACAAACAAACAAGTAAGTAAATGAATGAATAAATAAATAAATAAGCTCATAAAAAAAATAAATTGTGTTATATCCATAGGAATTCTATATTTCAGGATGAAAAAGGAATCATACATTGTTACATGCCACTATAGAAGAACTGTGAACTTATTTTTCTACTAGAAAGAAATCATACAGAAAAAGACTATAATTGTGCTATTCGTTTTTATATTAAATATCAAATAAGCAAGTCCATAAGAATAGAGAGTAAAATATCAGTTGCCAAAGGGTTTGGGAGAGGGAATGGAAGTTGGAAATGATTGCTTGATGGGGATGGAAATTTATTTGGAAATAAACAAAATAAATTGGACATGGTAATGCTGATAGCTATGCTGTCAAGATGTTATTTGATCACTTGATCACTTGAATCCCTTTATTCATCGATTTGCTTGAGCGGGAGCCAGTAACATTTCCATTGGACCCTATCACGTGCCAATATAGCCCAATGGCATCTGGTTAATTCAGGAATATGAAGAGCCTCAAACTGTTCCTCCAGGGTCTTTACAAGGAAGTCCGACCATCTTGTAGGTGGGCAGCACGTGATCTTTTGACATCCTGTGGGATCCAGTCGGTAACGGCTCTAGTCCAGCGGTTGTCTCCAAATCACATTACATGTCCAGCCCATCTGATTTTCGATGCCTTGGCAAACAAGACAGTGTCCCTGATTCTGGAATAGCGACGGAGGTCAGAACTCCTGATTCCTTCTCTCACTTGACTGAGATGTGATAATCCAAGCATATCTCTTTCAATTCCTCTCTGGGAGACCCGAAAAGCATTCTCATCCTGCTTTCGTAGGGCCCAGGTCTCTGAGGCGTCTGTTAATGCAGGGTGAAGGGTGGAGTCAAAGAGATGTGCCCGCAGCCAGAGGTTCTTTATCCTTTTAGCTATTTCTTTGATGCCTTTGAAGGCATTCCATGCTGCTCTCTCCAATTTGGATTTACCTCCAAATTGCTGTGAATATTCTAAGGTGTTACACATACTGTTAATATAGTGTTGAGAATGGAAGTATTTTCAGAACCTTTCCTTCCAAGAAATCTTAGAAAAGATTTCTTGGAGAGAGCAGAGTGAATTTGTAACTGACAGGTTTCTTTTGGTGTGTTTTTTTTTTCTCCAGAAAGTAAAGAAGGATATATGCCATTGATGCTGGAGGGACGCATTTTAATCTGGGGGATAATGGGAGAAAGTGTGCCACAGGAAGTGAAATCCAAGAAAGGAGTGCTATCTGCTGCTTCTTTTTCCTCTACTTTGTATTCTCTCAAATTCTGCCTCTTTTCCCTCATTGAATGAGTGGACATTTACTGGAATGAAAAGTCCTGAATACACTGATTCAACTCCAGAAGTTGCCATGGAAAAAGTAACTATCAGAGTAGTAGCAATCATGATATTTGATATGCTAAAGCAGTATAATGATTATATAATGAGCTAGTGTCACATCCATCTTCTGGACTTGACCTGTGCTTGCTCTCCTTGAAAGGGAAAACCTCACAAGAACCATAAGGATCTGGTAAGTGTTAGGTTGGTCCAAACCACAGACACACACAGACACAGAATAATGATTTAGAGGATAGATTTATTGGAGCTCAGTGCTGAGGACTCCCAAGTCAGAGGGATTCAGAGAGTCTCAACACTGGGCTGACTCTTTTATACATTGTCACCATAATATTCAAATGCTTATTTGTAGTCTTAACTTCTGTCTGAGCAAGCTGCAAGGACATTCAGAAATAGAGGACAGGTTAACGTAACCTGATCATGAAAGAGGAACTCTCAGTTTACCCTTGCAACCAGAGAGGAGCCCCATGCTTTCCCCTCGCCAGCAGTTCCATTTCTCCCATATCAACCTACCACACCTCATCATCAGGCCCTACTTTAAAATTCCTGGAGTTCCCTAGGACCACACACTATTCTGTCCCAGAGCTAGAAGTCACAAGACCAAGATAAAGAACAGTCCTTGAGGCAGATGGCCAGAAAGACTCAAACCAGCCAGAGGAAGCTAAAGATTCCCTGCTTTCTCTGTGATAGTTGATTGGTGACAATGCCAAGGTCATGTAGGCAGGCAGACAGGGGTCTGCAAGGCAATGAAGTTTCACCCTAAGGCTGTCCAAATTTACTTGTTTGGAAACTGGAATCAATACTTGATAACACCCTCAGTAGACCTTGAGGAATCTGGATCAACCTCTGCACAGCCCTTAATCTGGTTACATTCCAGGAAAGAAGACCCAGCAGGAACAGACTGTCTAGAAAAGGAGATTTTCAAAGAAGACCACTCCCAAAATCTACTCCCCTTGGCAAGGGCCTAGCAATGGACTTCCACCTAGGTTGAAGCTTGGGAAGAAACCTATAAAAGTCGTCCTAACCAAAGGATGGTGCGCATATGCTGCCTGAGTCCATGTGCTGCTTCAGCTCACGTGTGGTGGTGGAGCACATGTGTTGCCCACATCTCCCCCTCTTGAGATGTGTCTCTCTGTCTCCCTTTCCCTCCTCCTTCCCCTTCCTATAACCTCCATAATAAAATCTGCTTTACTTCATTGCTCCTCTACTCCTGAAAATTCTTTTTCTGTGAGGAAGACAAAAACCCTGAGGCAACACTGGGTAGGACTAGGATTGACTTGCCTTTTATCAGTCTTTAGCCTGCCCAGCAGGTCCTGGGCAGCAGAGGTGGCTGGGCAGAAAGTGACTGTTGTAGGCAGGCAGACAGGGGAGCACCACATGGCAATAAAAATTCCTGAAGAAGAAAGAAAACTGGTTCTTCAGCTATCCAGAGTCACACCTGTTCAAAAACCGGAACCAGACTTGATAAGGCCACTATCAACAACAGACCCTGAGGGAAGGGAAGGCCAGAGGGAACATGTGAAGCCCTGAGGGAGATGAATAAAAAGGACAAAGAACCTCCAGCTCTGGGCACATCTCTTTGACTTCACCATTCTCCCTGCATTAACATATGCCTCAGAGACCTGGGCCCTACAAAAGCAGGATGAGAATGCTATTTGGGTCTCCCAGAGAGGAATCGAAAAGAGCTATGCTTGGAATATCACTCCTCACTCAAGTGAGAGAAGGAATCCGGAGTTCTGACCTCCGTCGCTATTCCAGAATCAGGGACGCGGTCTCATTTGCCAAGGCATTGAAAATCAGATGGGCTGGACATTTAATGCGATTTGGAGACAACCACTGGACTAGAACCATTACCGACTGGATCCCATGGGATGTCAAAAGATCACGTGGCTGCCAACCTACAAGATGGTCAGACTTCCTTGTAAAGACCCTGAAGGAACAGTTTGAGGGTCTTCATATTCCTGAATCAACCAGATGCCATTGGGCTAAATTGGCACGTGATAGGGTCCAAGGGAAATGTTACTGGCGCCCGCTAGAGCAAATCGATAAATAGCGGGATTCAAGTGATCAAGTGATCAAGTGAGGGAGATGAATCAGCCTTCCCACCTAGGAGCCAGCTTAAAGACTCCAAAGCATTCCAGTCAAAGAAGACCACTCCCAAAGTCTACTCCCCTTGGCAACGGCCCTAGCAACCTAGGTTGAAGCCCCATATGGGAGTAACTTGGGGAGAAATCTATAAAAGCCGTCCTGACCAAAGGACAGTGCACACATGCTGCATGGACTCACATGCTGCCTGAGGCCCATGTGGCCCAGCAGATGTGGTGCCCGAGCACATGTGTTGCCTGCATCTTCCCTCTTGAGATGTGTACTCTCTCTTACTTGCTCTCCGTCTTTGGAGTAGCCCACGTTCTTCCTTGAGTACGTTACTCTCTCTCTTTCTCTCCCTACCCCTCTCCTAAAACCTCCTTTATAAAGTCTATAAAACTTCACTGCTCGTCAACTCCTGATGTTGTAGGCAGGTAGACAGGGGGCGCCACATGGCAATAAATTCCTGAAGAAGAGATCCAGAGCCACACCTGACTCAAAGCCCGAAAACAGACTTGACAAGACCACTATTAACAATTAACCCTGGGGAAGGGAAGGCCAAAAGGGAATGTGTGAAGCCCACAGGCCACTAACCCTTTTACAGGCTTTAGATAACTAACCCTCCTAAGGAAGATAAATCAGCCTTCCCGCCCAGCACCCAGCTCACAGAATACCACTCCCAAAGTCTACTCCCCTTGGCAACGGGGCCCTAGCAACCAAGGTTAAAGCCCCATATGGGAGTAACTTGGGGAGAAATCTATAAAAGCTGTCCTAAACAAAGGACAGTGCGCATGCTGCCTGGGTACACATGTCGCCTGCTGCGCCCCATGCTGCCTGGGTACACATGTTGCCTCTTGGCGCATGTGGTGCCTGAGCACGTGTGTTGCCCGCATCTCCCCTCTTGCGATGTGTACTCTCTCTTTTACTCGCTCTCCACCTTTGGAGCAGCCAGCGTTCTCCCTTGAGCGCGTTACTCTTTCCTTTCTTTCTCTCCCTCCCCCTCACCTAAAACCTCCTCAATAAAACCTATTTTACTTCACTGCTCGTCGACTCCTGAAAATTCTTTTTCTGCGAGGAAGACAAGAACCTTGAGGCAGACCTGGGTAAGGCCTAGGACTGACTTTCCTTTCCTGCAAAGAGCAATTCCTCGCTCCAGCCTGAGTCCGTGGCTCCCCGAGAAACCTCGGGTGGTGGGGATTAACTCCCGTGCCTAGAGGTCAAGCGGACATCAGGCGTGGCTTGACGGCCACCTCGTGGGGCTGGTGGGGCTCAGGCCCATGCGGTGCAGGGGCTCATCGCAGACTTTATCAGTCCTTAGCCTGCCCAGCGGGTCCCGGGTGGCAGAGGCGGCTGGGGGAGAAAGTGACCATCTCTCTCTCCTTCCTGCCTCACATAAGTCACCTGTGGGGTCCACCTGCAACACTGAGAATTCTTTTTCAGTGAGGAAGACAAGAACCCTGAGGCAGCCCTGGGTAAGGCCTAGGACTGACTTTCCTTTACTGCAAAGAGCAATTCCTCACTCCAGCCTGAGTTCGTGGCTCCCCGAGAAATCTCGTCAAGAGGACATCAGGTGTAGCTTGACAGCCACCTCGTGGGGCTGGTGGGGCTCAGGCCCACACAATGCAGGGGCTCATTGCAGACTTTATATGTCCTTAGTCTGCCCAGGGGGTCTCGAGTGGCAGAGGCGGCTGGGGAGAAAGCGACCATCTCTCTCCCCTTCTGGCCTCACATAAGCCGCCCTTGAGGCCCACCTGCATCATGACCATCTCTCTCCCTTTCCTGCCTCAAATGAGTCACCTGTGAGGCCCACCTACATCAAAGGGGCTTTATAAAACACTAAACTTACTTTTAACTTAGCCCCTATGCTAATTCCCTCCCTGCAAGGGGAGTTCCTTTGCTTTCTCTTCTACTTTCCAATAAACTTTTCTATTTTCCAACTCTGAGTGTGAGTCTGAGCATCTCTATTATTCAAAATTTATATTCTTGAAAATATTGAAAACACTGGGACTTAAGAATCAACAGAGAACTATGGCCACTGCTTCTGCCTCATCTGCATTGATCAGGTTATCAGGTCTGCATTCTATTCTTCCCTTCAATGAGCAGTTCCTGTTGGTAATCAAACTTGTCCCTGAGCCTCCTGGTGGCAGTCCCTGTGGGCACCCCTGATCCAGGTCTGGTTTAAGTTTGCTGAGTCTTCTCTCGTGCTTTTGTTCTCTTTTCTCCAGGCAGGTTTGTGTCCTGACTGTGCCCAGAGTAGGGTTTCTCATGGTCAGAATCGTTTCCACTCAGAGGAAAGTTTTTAAACATCTTTTCCATTTCTCTGTCTTATTTCCTTATTTCATAACTTCACTCAAACCTTTCACTAACTACCTCACACTTTCACATGTCTGTTAAAGATCTTGATTAATGATTATCTATGTCTTAGTCATAATTTATTATTTAATAATAAAAGTTTAAATGATTGCTCAAGTATTCAATGGTTACTGTAGGTTTTACGCTGTGAAGAATCTAAAAGGACCTTTCCCTGAAGGAGCCAGTGGGGAAGGGACAGAGAAGAAATTTAAACCATTTTTTTTCCATATTGTCCTCTTCCTGTCAAAAGTTCCCAACTCAAATTCTAAATTATGTGGGTGTGAGAGCCATTTGCATTGGGTTAGATCTGCAAGTCCACTTGGAGGACTAAGAGCCCAGGAATAGAACAGTAAGGTGTGAGGAGCTCATCTTCTGCTTTCTCTACACACATTGTCTCTAGAGTTTTTTGGACCATTTTCTTTTTGTAACCTACCTATTTCCTTTCCTAAATATAGACTGCTATATCAATAGTTAATTATTTAACCCAGTATTAACTAAAGACACCTGGTCACTTAATTTTACTCATTATTTATTTGCTTTAGTTATTTCTTGGTTATGGGTGGTGTCATACCTGGTGGCTGGGCTGGGGCAGATTTCTAGTTCTGTCTTTAGCATTCACTCCTGGTGGAGTTCAGGGACTCATATGTGGTTCCAGGAATGAAACTTGATCTGACTTCATGGAAACACCTTACTTGCTGGACTAGTTCTCCACCCAGTTCTTTTTTGGCTTAAATCAAATAGTTTCTATCACACATTTCATTTGGGACTTGCATATTTCTTGTTCATTCCTAGCTCTTAATTCCTGTTTCCAGAGGTCTGTTAATTTTACTCTTGCTTTATTACAATTGACTGTCAACTTCATGTTTCATTATGCAGAGAAATTGAGCTCTTTACTTTGTAGTTATAGCCATCTGCCTTTGTATATCAAAAGACTTTTAAAGTTTCTTCTAAAACAAAGGGCTCTCAGCTCTGGGCTTTTCTTTTCAGCTGCAAAGAAGGAATGTCAGTAGCTTTGAGATGTAAAGCTTATGTATCCTCTCACCAGCAAGTTTCTGTCAGTGTAAAGAAAACACCATATGTTGAGGGCAAAATTCAATATGCATATTATTAAGCTACCATTAGAAAACAAAAGGAACAATAGCTCCTTTTAGAAAACTTTCTGATCTATCAGTGTGACATCCTTTTTATGAAATGAAACAAGTCTTCAACCTGAGCTACAAAGAACACTCAATGCATGATGGGTGTATTTGATAAGCTGATTTTTATAGTCTTAAAAAAGGAAAAGTTACGAAACTTTTTTGGACAGGACCTACTTTTAAGAAATTTACACATAAAGGATAAAAAGTTTTTCTACCAGAAGGGTATAGAGTTATAAAAGATTGCTAAGTAATTACTATCATTCTTCTCTAGTAAAATTATTTGTAAATAAGCAGCAATTATTTATTTTATGAAGGGCTACCCCTTGACTTGAATTTTGGCTCAAAAAATCATTTAAGAATATTTCTCAACTAGTATGGAGATTTAGGAAAATGACAGTTGTGTACACTGCTTTCCTCAAAAAGAATCAGATAAACTTTTCCCATTTTCCAGAGTGATGTACCAGCTAGACAAAGATGCACCCTCGCAGGTAATGGGATTCCTTGGGAAGTAATAAAACTAGGTCCAAGGCTGCAAAAATCCCACCTTGCAGATGCTTGAAATACTTCCTGATAAGACTCCACCTGGTGTCAACAGAGAAGAAGATTCCAGTAGAAACAAGGATCAAGGAAATGAATTTCAATGAAGACCATCAACAATCTCAACTCTGTTCCCTTGGCAACGCTTGGGTTACAGAATATTACCTATTGAGCAAGTCCTACAAAGGGAAGCTTGGAAGCTATCCTATAAAAGCTACCTGAAGAAAGGAAGCCAGCTTATACGTTGTCCAGGCCCCATGCTGCTTGTGCTATGTGACCAAGCCCATGTCGTGCCTGAGCACCTGTGTCACCAGCATCTTCCTCCTTGGGATGGGCACTCTGTTCTCCACCTTTGGAGAAGCCCATGTTCTTTTGTGAGCACTTAACTCTCTCCCTTTCTCTCATTCATTGCCTTTTCTCTAAAATTTCCCAAGTAAAAACCTCTAAATAAAAACCCAGGTGCAATTCCAGCCCACCCATATAGTCCCCAAGCCCTGCCAGGTGCGATCCCAAAATTCAGATTCAGGAGTAGTCCCTGAGAACTATTAGATGGGGCTCCAAATAAATAATAAAATAGACTATCATCATTATTTTATTTTATTCTAAATAAAAATAAAAAATAAACACAACCAGAATCTCAGTCTCCCTAGCAGCATGAATTTGTGGTGCAATAACTATACTTCTTAGAAAAAAAAAACTTTGGTAAAAGTTTATTAGATACTGAATGATTGATTACTTTTCTGTACATAAGTGTCTCGCTAGCACTCATTTTTATATCCAAAATAAATTATTTTTAAATGTTAGAAGACCTTTATTTTTCTCTAAGTTAGGCAATAAAGATTCTTAAATATCTTTAATAGATAAGCCCTTTTTATCAGAAACCTATGTGCTTTTTCAAAAATAATACTTTTATACCACCTACACAGCAGAGCCTGGTAAGCTACCATGTTTTATGTGATATGCCAAAAACCAGTAACAATTATAGACCTCATTCCCATGACCTTAAGGAATAGTTTGAGGCTCTTCCTGTTCCTAGAGGGAGCAGATGCCCTTGGGCTACACTTGCTTGCCACAGGATGTATGGAGATGTTACCGGTGCCCACTGGAGCAAATCGATGAGCAACAGAAGACAAGTGATACAAGGAGAATTTTGATATTAGTATCCCATGATAAGTGTTAGAAAAAAAGTCTATATATTGTCAAAAATAGAAGTAAGATCATAAAATATTACTTATCGCTGGTTTTGATTTGGGCAGTCAGAGAGGCACCTCCCCCCCCTCTGCCCCCCTCCCCCATGGCAATGAATTTTCTGGGAATAAAGCTAGTCCTAAGGCTGTTCCTACACCTTTTGGAACCAGGAACCAAGACTTGATAAGACCTTTACCCTCAATAGACCTTGGATCAACCTTTCTTTGCCCAGCCCTTAATCAAGTTGCATTTCAGGACAGAAGATCCAGCAGGAGCAGAGGTCAAGAAAAGGAGATTTTCAAAGAAGACCACTACCAAAATCTACTCCCCTTGGCAAGGGCCCTAGCAAGGGACTTCAACCTAGGTTGAAGCCCATAGAGGAGTAGCTTGGGAAGAAATCTATAAAAGCCATCCTGATCAAAGGAAGGCACACATATACTGCATGAACCCATGTGCCGCTGGAGCCCACGTGGCTGAGCACATGTGGTGCCCGATCACATGTTGAAAGAGAACAGCTACCTCCTCCCCAACCAGGGCAGGTGTATGACTAAGTGTTGCTTCAGGTGTGGTGTTCAGAACCAGAGACAGTGATGAAGATCAAACATGCCGCTGCTGTACACTGCTGAGCAGAGCCTCTGCATTTTGCCTGGAGTTACCTTCTGCAGGCCACTTTGTAGATAGAGGCAAGAAAGCAGTTTCAATCTGTGACTCTATGTGGCAATATTGAAAGAATGGCCCCTCACCCACAGAACACAAAGACAGGAACCAGAGGTAGCTGGTAAAATGCCAGAGGTAACTGATAAAATGATGGCTCAACTGAAAGTAACTGATAAAATGATAGTTCGACAAGAGCACAGCAGGAAGGGCCTTAAGCAAATAATTCCAGGGAGGGCTATAAGGCAAACATTCCCGACAGGTTGCGTCTGATGTCCCCCTCTGTATTTGGTATGATACCTGACTGGGCCCATGCTGTGCCAAATATGGAAAGAAGTATTAGGCACACTCAGATTGGTGGGTGATGGTTACCTGGTGCAGAGTGATTGGCTGCCTGCACGCAGACCTCGATGTAATATTTTAAACCTATTGGATAGTTATGCGCGGGCTTTTCTGTAGCACGGAATTATTCCTTAAAAGATCGTCCCTGGAAGGGCTCAGGGCTCTTAGCCACTGACCTTTTGGGGTCACGCTATGAGCCCAAGTATACTCGCTTATTAATAAAACCCTTGCTTTTTGCATAGGACTTGGTCTCTCAGAGATTTCCTTGGTAGGTGCGGTGTTCCTAGGCTCCCAGTCAGTCACCCCATCGGGTGGCCAACCCTTACAATATATCTTACTATATATTCGATCTTAACTGGTACAAATATTTTCTCTCATGCTATCACAATCATCGTGGGACTAGACGGATCTTAACAGTATTTTTAACTGGTTGGATCTCTAAGTATAATACAGTTATAATTAGATCAGGGAGATATGCTGTTTGTCTTCAAGCAAGCAAGTGGCTACTCTAAAAAGTATAAAGGCGAATATACAAATCAACTGTGAAGCAGAAATGTCCTGTCGGGTTGGAGGCGCAGAGATGAGACACCAGGAACACGATGTATATCCATTAATATTTTTAATGATCACCAGCCAGAGGGGCAGCAGTTCTCATCATGGCAGCTGACTAACCGCAGTTAACTGACTTTAGCTGACTAACCTGAGCTCGCTGACCTGAGCTCACTCACTTGGACTAACTCATTTTACTCACTGACTTGAGCTGACTGACTGACTGACTGACCACCTCCACACAGACTCCAACTCCCTTATCCCTCTTCTCAAAGGGCAATACAGCTTAAAGTTTGCATGGTTTACATTACAAAGACAGTTCACATTCATTGAATAGGACGTAGGAATAATAGAAAGGAGACAACCAGGAACCAAAAACCTGCAGGGGGTGCTATCTAGGTAAGATGAGATGAACAAAAGAATGCATTACAGTTGCTAATGCAGCCTTCCGGACTAGCCCATGATGGCAAGGACCTGTCAGACAGAAGAACAAGAAGAACCTGTTTTTTGCCTAACTTTAAGCATCGTACATTAGACTCCATCTTGGGCTAGTTATAGCCAACAGGGAAATGTGCAGAGAAATGACCTAGGATAGACTTGTCTGGGTACCTGCAGCTTTGATTAACAGTCTCACTAGGGATTTCTACATACTAACTCTATTGGGAGACAGTCTGCTGGAAGTCCCTGTGTATCTGTTAACAAGCAGTATCCATCAGACCTTCCTTCGCATATCCTTAGATCTACCTTTTGCCAACAAACTGTGAAGTAAAGACAAGGATCTTGTGAAGGCTTGGAAAATGTATAACTGGCTTTAGAATATCCATGGTACAGATATATGCCCTTCCCCCCACTCTGCATAGGGCCTGCAGGGAAACTGCAAGGACAGACCTAGGCTGGGACAATATTAACATTTCAATGGAACTAGGTGAACTCCTGGGAGAAACAATCCAGAAGGAATTGACCTTAACTGCTATCCATTGATAGCTGGTCAGGGCTGAAATGATATAAAAGCCCTTGCTTGCTCTCTGTCTGTCTCTGTGTCTATCTCTGTCTCTGTCTCTGTCTCTCTCTCACCCTCACTCACTCTCACTCTTCCTTTTAACCCTCTGCCTCTTCTTTCCTTGTCTTTGTTCTCTTCTCTGTTTGGTCTACCATGTAGTACTGGCCATTTTGGTCTTGGATTCTAAACCTACAAGTGGCCAGGGACCAGTCTGGCACCTAAAGTCTGGGGGTTTTCCTATTATTGAATTATATACCAGAACATGTGAGAGTAAAAGGCCCTTTGAAAGTTTGCTGGATTTGCAAGTCTTTTTCTGTCTTCCAGCTGCTGATACCCTGGGTCAAAAGGGGATCCCTACATGCTCCCTAATTTTTTCAGGGAACCCTGCATTCTCCAACAAGAATAGACTGAAATTCCTGCCCTGCTCCCTGATTTTGATGGGGAACTCAGCATTCTCCGATACATGCACTGCTTGAAGGCCAAGCGAGTATCTTAGAGCCTGTCTTTCTCTCTGAATGACCAGAGTGTATTTCTTTATTTTTTTGGGAGGTACTTGGGTAATAATGGGCCATACTTAATTTTGTTCAAACTTACACCTAACTCTTTGTTCAAGGTGCTGGTGGACCATTTGTGGTGCTGGTTATTGAAGAAGAATCTGTATGTGTAAGGAAAACAACTTAACCCTAGTACTATCTTTCCAATGCTTTTCATGTATTTCCTCTTAGAAATTTTGTGTATTTATTCTTAGAAATACACAATAAAGACCTGATGAAACAGATTTTTTGAAAAACTGAACCAGTACCTAGATTTACATATCTTTGCTACTTTTCCTCTAAAGGGACTTTTCACATCAAAAAGTTAAATATCAACTACAGTACTCGATGGGAGTATGCAACTACCCCAGCCTACAGTGAAAAATGCGTCTTCTCCTTTTTGGCCTACATAACTCCTTCCTGTGTATCCAACCGGCATAATTTCACGGCATGTTGGCTGCCAACAGAGTGTGTAAAAATGAGTTTTCTCTCCCCTTGTTCAGTTGACTAGAATCTATGTGGAGCAAAGCTGTGGTTGGTGCAAGGTAATAATGCATATGAAGTAAGGAACTGTCTTTTCCTCAATAGCTACTGTCAGTATTACCTTGTGTGGAAAATATAAATCTCATATAGTAATATAGTCCTTCTTCATACGCTGACATCGGAAGCATATATTGAGGATCTGATGGTGCAAGCACAAAAGATTAAGTACGACATCATTGGTCTGACTGAGATGAGGAGGCATCAATAGCATCATGCTGTATTTGACACTGGAGAAGAATTGTTCCTTGGAACATGTGAGGAAAGAGGCGTAGGTGGCGTTGGTGTCCTTGTCAATACGAACATGGCCGTAAACATAGATTCATTTGAATGCCTAACAAACTGGATAGGATGATTACACTTGAAGAGATGTGGCCCACTGCCAGCAATTTCTATCTTCATTGTCTATGCACCAACATCCACATACAAATGAGATGAAATTGAGAAATTCTACAAGGAACTGGGGGAGTTCTATAAAAAGATCACACTTTCTACAAGGTCATAGTCAGTGATTTTAATGACAAGATAGAATAAAGAAGATCAGCTGAAGTACTCCACATCGGGACCCATGGCCTAGAATGGAATGAACAGGGTGAGAGACTATCTGAGTTCATCATGTCCACCAAGACCATTCATGGGAAATCAGAGTTCTAGAAGGCTGAAGCGAAACGTTAGACATGGGAATCTCCTAGTGGACAGTTCCATAATGAAATTGACCACATTATCTTCAATTAACAGTTTTGTCTGAGGCGATATTGCTATCGTCCCCAAATTCCAACAGGATTGGACCACCGTCTCCTTTGTGCAAAATTCTACTTCACGCAACAGGGAGAAAAGGCTGCAAAGTTTAAGAACAGAACTCCCAGAGCGAACACCAACTGGGAACCCTTTGACACCATTGCAGCAACATGGGAAGATACCACCACTGACGACATCGATGAAGAATACAACAGACTGGTTTAGCACCTCCAGGATTGTGCGAAGAATGCTGAGAGAGAGATAAAAACACAAAAGGACGCCTGTCTTCAGAAACTCTTGAGCTCATTCACCAACGTGGCAAGGTGCGGGCCTCAGGAGACCACATGCTAACATCCAAGCTTGCTAAACGGTGCAGAGAAGCGATAAAAGAAGACCTCAAAGACAGAAGAGCAGAAATACTAGAAGATGCAGCAGAAGCCGGGAAAATCATTTGCATAGCCCGCCTGTCCATCACCAACTTTAAGACCAAGATGACTGCCCTCCGATGCCCTGATGGATCTATCACATCTTCCAGAAAGGCAATGGAGAAGATTATCCAGGACTTCTATTCAAATCTCATTGATAGTCACATCCACCTGCCCACATACCAAATTCCACAGGATGATTATGTCATTCCCAACGTTCTCTCTTCAAATCTGACATGCCATCTAGTTATTAAAGAAGGGAAGAGCACCAGGCCCAGACAAAGTCAGACCCGAACAGCTGAATAATCTGCCATCGGTACTCATCAATACAATAGCTCGGCTCTTCACATGCTACCTGTCCGAATACAAGGTACCCTCCCAATGGAAAAGCAGCAGGACAGTTCTACTGTTCAAGAAGGGAGACATTCATGACATGGGTAACTATTGCCCCATCTGCCTGTTGTCCGTCATCTACAAGCTGTTTACACTAGTCATCCTGAACAGGATTAGCAGAACACTAGATGAAGGACAACCATGCAAGCAAGCAGGCTTCCGGAAAGGATTCAGCACAATCGACCATATCCACACAGTAACTAAGCTCATTGAGGTTTGTAGGGATTATAAGATGCTACTCTGTCTCACGATCATTGATCCACAGAAAGCCTTTGATTCTGTGGAGACTGAAGCAGTCATCGAAGCCCTAGACAAACAGGGCATTCAAACCCAATACATCAAGATCCTTCATGAGGCTCTATTACGGATTCACCACCAGGATCTCACCATTCTACAAAGAAGTGTTCATTGATGTCAAAAGAGGGGTTCGACAGGGTGATACCATTTCACCAAAACTCTTCAGTGCCACCCTTGAGAACATCACGAGACAATTAGAATGGGAAGGAATAGGAGTGAAGATAGATGGTTGGCAACTATACCACCTCCGCTTTGCTGATGACATGGTTCTAATAACACCAAGCATTAGCCAAGTAGCACAAATGCTGGCTGACTTTGACTGAAAATGTGGAAAGACAGGTCTACAGCTGAATCTGAAGAAAACTATGTTCATGAAAAATGAACTAGTTCCTGAGGCCCCATTTATTCTCAATGGAACAAACATCTCTGAATGTAGGAGTTATGTGGACCTAGGTCGAGAAATCAACATGATGAAGGACCTAAAACCTGAGCTGCGCAGGAAGAAGAGAGTGGCATGAAATGCCTTCAAAGGCATCGAAGAAATGCTCAAAGGACAAAGAACCTCCAGCTCCGGGCACATTTCTTCGACTCCACCGTTCTCCCTGCATTAGGGAGACCTGGGCCCTACGAAAGCAGGATGAGAATGCTATTCGGGTCTCCCAGAGAGGAATCGAAAGAGCTATTCTTGGAATATCATGCCTCACTCAAGTGAGAGAAGGAATCTGGAGTTCCGACCACCATCACTATTCCAGAATCAGGGCGCTGTTTTGTTTGCCAAGTCATCAAAAAATCAGATGGGCTGGACATATAATGCGATTTGGAGACGACCACTGGACTTGAGCCATTACCGACTGGATCCCATGGGATGTCAAAATATCACATGGCCGCCCACCTACAAGATTGTCAGACTTCCTTGTCAAGACCCTGAAGGAATGGTTTGAGGCTCTTTATATTCCTGAATCAACCTGATGTCATTGGTCTACATTGGCACGTGATAGGGTCCAATAGAAATGTTATTGGAGCCTGCTCGATCAAATCGATGAATAACTGATTCAAGTGATCAAGTGATAGTAATATAACTAAATTGATATTGGTTGACTACAGACTGTTGCAGTATACTGTTGCCCAGAGCCTCTGCATCTTGCCTGCCTCCTGCAGGCCACTTTGTAGATAGGAGGAGGACAGTTTAAATTGGGCAGTTTATCTTACCAGGTACTCTATTTTAGCTGGTATAAATATTTTTTCTCATGTTGCCACAATCACTGTGGGACTAGCTAGATATTACCAGTATATTTACCTGGCCACATTGTATCTCTAACTAATTCGACCATAGAGAAATGCTGTTGCCTCCAAGAAAGCACACATGGTTCTCTAATAAGTCTAAAGGCTATATGCAAAACAACTGTGAAGGAAAGATGAGAATCTTGTGAAGGCTTGGAGAAATATATACCTGGCTATGGAATATCCTTTGGTACATATGCATGCCTTTGTATTCCGAGATACAGTTCATCTTCTGGGCAACATTAACATCTCAAAGGACCTAGATGAGGTCCTGGGAAAAGTTACCTGAGAGGAACTGTCCCCAACTGCTTCCCATTGATGTGGGTGGTCTGTGTTGAAGGGATATAAAACTGTAGCCTGTTTTCTTCTGCTCTCTTTCTCCTTTTGCCTTTTTGCCATTTTGACTTCTCTTCTCTGTTGTCTTCCCTGGTGGGCCTTAACTCGTGGTGCCATCCATCTTGGCCTAGGATTCTAAACCTGGGGCCCAGCCAGAATGGAACCCTAAATTCAGGGTTTTTCTGTTACTGGATTATGTACCAGAACCTGTGAAAGTAATGCCTTTTCAAACTTTGCTGGATTCTCATGTCTTTCTCCAATCCCCTGGGGCAGAGGGCCTCCAATCCCCTGGGGCAGAGGGGATTTCTACACCCTGCTCCCAGATTTTGTCAGGGTTCTCAATGTACCTGATAACAGACTATATAATATATTGCAATATACTATAGTTGATATAATAACTTCTTTCAGTATGTCTCTAGGAATCTCTAAATACTAATGTAATTTTTTTTTTGTTAAGAGAGGATAGCAGTTATGGCAATGAAATGGTCTAAACAAATATTTTTATTTGCTAGATATTTTATTTTGTCCATATAGAAAATAGAAGAGCAAATCTGTGGGAAGTGGCATAATTATAATAAAATGTATTTTAAAGTAATGACTAAGGTCATTAATAATAAACAAACTAAAAGTGCCATGACATAAAATTTTATCCCCATGGGTTAATTAAAAAGAAAAAAATTCTTAATGACATTATGGCTATTGATATTTGAACTTCATTTTTAAAGTTTGTTCTGTGAGGCATTATTTACACGTTTTGTTAATTTTTTCTTTTTGTTTTATTTGCTTGTAGACAGAAATTAGCAATATATTTTGTTGAAATAGTATTGGAAGGTGGTAGGAGATGACATACTATGTCGAAATGAAATGGAAGAATTTTTAAAAACCCAAATTGTAAAGTTTTTATAAACTCAATTAACCAATAACTGAGTTTCTAAATACCTGTTGTTTAATCTCACAATGTGAAATGCCATACCTATTAAAACTAACATCTATTTCCCCTTCCCTTGAGCCACTGATGACTATCTCTCTCTCTCTCTTTCTGTTTTTATCTCTCTCCCTCTTTCTCTCTATTTATTTTTTTATAAATTTGACTGCTCTTTTGATGGGGGCCCCACACCCAACGATTTCCTATAATCCATAGACATTGCATACTTTTTAAATTTCCTGAAGTATTCTTCAATTTTTTTCTTTATTGACTCATAATTTTCCAGATAAACTTTGTTAAGCTGATTCCTAGATACTTGATATTTTGGACGTTATTTTGAATGGGTAATCTATGTTTTTATCTTTGTCTTCTCATTCAGTATTGTCATATCAAAATAGATTTTTGTGTGCTGATTCCATTTTTGTGTCTGTTATTATAATATTGTTTACTGTGTATTTTTGCTAAAATTGGAGGTTTAAGTAGAATCTTTAGGGTCTTTTATGTGTGTTATTATGTGGTCATCAAGCAGATAAAATTGAACTTATTTTCTGAACTGTGTTCTTTTCGTGTTTTCTTGAGTAATTGTTTCTACTTGGACTTATAGTACATATGGAATAATAGCACAGAAGGTGGACTGTTGGAGGACAGATTTAGCTATTCTGGGAGTTTTGTTGTTTTGCCCACTCCCAGCTTAATCTACTTAAATCAAGGTTCATTCTAATGAGACCTCTCTTCTATGTAAACACTGCTAGAGGGTGTGGCAGTTACAGAAGTAACTTGATTGAATAACTTCTGACTTATACATCTACTAAGACTTCTATGTTTTCTAGATTGGGCACAGCTCCTCTTTATACCCACTGCACCCAACGTGGGACAGTTAGAACTTACCAGGAGACTACCACCCTGGCTACGCTGAGACTATAGGAAGACTATAGAAAGGATCATACTAGTTTGCTCTAAGCAGGCGAGTGTGACCCTTTCAGTACACGAGAACAAGATACTCAGAATCACCCTGGTGCAGATAATAATAAGGACCTTGTGGGTACCATCTAGATTACATGAAGCTCATGAAGTTAAGATGTATTACTTTATATCAGCCCTCTCTCTCTCCAGTGTTTTACATAAGAGATAATCTCCTTAGTCCTTGGCATAACCTTTGTTTATACCTGCAATAGGGTGTGGCACTACACTCTGTTTAGGGTTCTTTGCTGACATGACAACCTCCAGATCAGATTACTTTGGTGTATATAAGGGGCTGACTTGAGGCCCCTTCGCCTTTTGCCTTTTGGTTCCTCAGCCTTCAGCTTTTTGGCTCCTGTGGCTTTTGGCTTTTGGCTTTTGGCCTTTTGCTCTTGGGCCTTTTGCTCCCTTCTGGGTAGGACTCAGCTCGGGTGAGATCCTCTCTCTCTTTGGTGGGAGACTTAGGCTCTTTTGTATGGTCTAAGTTCAGACCAGAGCTAAAGTTTGTTCATTATATTGGATTGCTGTGGAAGAGCTTTTGTACTATTAAAAGCCATTTTTTTGGAACTGCACCGGACTTGTGAGTTTTCATCTGTTCTCCCGCGTCCTCGGAGGTAGAAGACAACCTCTGTCCTGACACTGTAGGGGGACAGTCTAGCTATTTGCCTAATCTCAGAGTCAGAACATTCCGTTTTTCAACATTGAATATAATGTTGGTTTTGGGTTTGTTGTCAATGACTGCAGTTATCTGGAGGAAAATTGCTCTATCCCTATTTCTTGAAGTTTTTTGTCATGAACTAGTGTTTGTCAAAAAGCCTTCTTTTAATTGATTGATATAATCACATAATTATATGTTTCCTTTTTTAGGTATATTATAGCAAATTAATTGATTTTCACACGTTGTATCTTTGATCTAGGCATGACTATTACTTGATGATGATATTTTATCTGTTTGATATGTTGTTGGATTTGTCCTGCTAAGATTTTCCTGATGATTTCTGAATTGATGACCTTCAATAAAATTAGTCTGAAGTTTTCCTTTTTAGTATTATTATTTGCCTTGCATATTAATATAATCTTGGTTCCATATACTCTTTTAAGATGGATTAAAAATCTTTTCATAGATTACCATTTAAGATGGATACCTGTTCAAAATTTTGGAAGAGCTTGATGAGTATAACGAGTCTTTGAATATTAGACAAGTCATTAGTAAATCAGTCTACACAAGAACTTTTATACTTGAATGAATTTTTAATTACTTTTATTTACTGGCTGGTAATTGGTCTGTATAGGTTTTCTAATTCCTTCTTGCTCAGTTTTAGAGGTCAGAAATGTAATCATTTTTTCTTTGTCCTCCAGCTTATCAGCAGAGGGTTGTTTTTAATAACTCGCTATATTCTTATAAGGTGCCTATTTTAATTTATTCAATTTCAATTCTGATCCATTTTATCTACTTTTTTCCTATTGATTTTTCCTCAAGAGCTTGTTGTTTTATTTATTCTTTACATTATTTACATTCATATTTTTTTTTCTCTTCAGGTATTCAACTCAGAGAACCAATTTTCACCTCATTGTCTTACTCTTCAATCTCTTCACACCTGATACGACTTATGTTTTCCTTTAGTTTTTATTACCTTGTACATTTTCTGGTCAGATAAATGTAGCAGGTATTTGAACCTGATTTTTGTCTGATGTCACTAATGATTTAACAAACTTAAAAATTTGGGAGTAATATAAATTTTCCCTCTCATTGAAACACATGGTAGACACATGTAAATGAGAAAGGCAGCATATTATACTGTATTTAATTATTTAAATTTACTTATTTACATGGATTAGAATAAAGTAACAATTAATCACTATCACTATCACTATTTTCCCGTTCATCATCTATTTGTTAGAGCGGGCACCAGTAATATCTCCATATGTCCTGTCTCATGCTAGTAGAACCCAAAGGCATCCACTTGCTCCAGGAACATAAAGAGCCTCAAACCATTATATTAGGTCATGGGAATAAATGTTACTGGTATTTGGCATATCAAATATGACACAAGCAGCTTGCCAGGCTTGCTGTGCTGATGGCATACTCTTGTAGTCACCTCTAAATAAAGCAATTATTGATGAACTGCGCGGCCACTAGCAGCTACGCGAGCCAGGCTATGATAGTCTGGTCTGCTGGGTGGAGTTGTAATGAGAGGGAAGTCCGGAGGTGGAAAATGGCAGCCACCATGGAGTAGGGGGGGTCATCTGGCTTGTTGTGAGACTCTGCTGGGGTGGCAGGCCAGGGCTAGAACCTGCCATGCCTCCAGAGGGCCTCATGAGCAGCTGGGCACAGGGAGAGCAAGTAGCAGCTCTGCCCCCATGTCTGAGAGTCTCTGGTTCAGCATACCTGGGCCAGATTGAAAAAAAAACTGCTGCAGTGTGGCGATGATCTGGGCTGTGATAGACTGGTCTGCTGGGTGGAGTTGTGACAAGAAAGAAGTCCAGATGTGGAAAACGGTGCCCCCATGGAGTCGGGGTCGCCTGGCTTGTTGTGAGGCTCTGCTTGAGTGGCAGGCCAGGGCTAGAACCCGCCATGCCTCCCGGGAGCCTCATGAGAGGCTGGGCACAGGGAGAGCAAGGAGCAGCTCTGCCCCATGTCTGAAAGTCTCTGGTTCAGCATACTTGGGCCTGATTGAAAAAAAAACTGCTGTAGGGTGGGTATCAATGATCCGGGCTGTGATAGTCTGGTCTGCTGGGTGCAATTAATCACTACAAATGGGATTTTGTTGATTTCTTTCGATAACTCCATTTGCCATTTCTTTAAGCATTATTGGAGCAAGCAATATGAGATTAATTTGTTATATGTCTGCCAAGAGTGCCGGCTAGAGTATGGCAAGGACCCTGACCTTACTGGGAACACTGGTAGTGGGATTAGTATTGCTATATAATAAGCTTGAAACAGTTCTATTAAGAAAAATGTTGTAAATCATAGTCCTAATTAAAACCAAATACATATATACTTAAAAATAAAAGAAACACATAGTGTAATGCATGTCTATAAATTGTATTCATATCTTCCTATATTCACCTTGATAACTGGGTGCTTGTTTCGGTTAATTTCTGTACAAAGTGACACTTTCCTTTATCATATCATATGCTTTTGATGTTAGTAGATACCATGTTGAAGAAAAGGGAGAGCATCACAATTCATCTCTAATATAGGGAACTTTTAAAAAATATAAGTCCATTTCCTAAAGCCAACATATTTAACCATACACTTGTTGGGAATAGTCACTGACATAGTATTTTCTGTTATTTTCCTGGCTTTAAAAATTTCTTTTCAGTTATTACAGCATTCACATCTTCATCTTCTACAGTTGATACCAAGGTCTTGTCATGGTGCATTTTTTCTCTTCTTCATTCTACGTTTTATAACTGGAACTTTTCTGTAAGGGCAACATTCACCATTTTAATAACCTATATAGATCCAGTTGACCTATAAAGAGTTCAAAGTTAGATTAAAAAAATAAAACCAGTATAGGATGTTGAGAATATAAAGAATGTTCTGTTTTCAATTATCTTTCCTTTCCTAAAAAGCCTATACTACGAAGACAGTGTATAGGTAAAGCCTTCATTTAGATTAACAGAGCAGATACATTGGAGCATGTATAGAAGGAACAAGATGCAACAAATTTCATCAGCTTCTCTGGCTGCCATCAGTCTAAAACATGTTATGTCTAGAATTGTGCTTTTGTTCCTTTTCAATATAGGCTACTTCATGTGGCAATGCAAGCAAAACAGTTTTGTCGGGTATAAACTGTAAAATAGTTTTCTATGGTACAAGCTGCTGACTTTTTAGTAAAGATTTTTCTCTACCTGTCATTTTGTCTTTCACCTGGTTTTTACATAAGTGATAGTACAATGAACCTTTGTTCTTATGTAAATATTTATTTATTTCCTCTTTTATTTCATATAAAGAAATGAAAATTATTTCATTATTTGTATTTTGATACAATTATTGTATTACATTATTTTTTATTTTTAGAAGCATTTTACAATGTTTAACTGTAATTCATATCTTTCAATGTTTTGTCTGGACCTGTACATAGCTCATAAGTTCTATGAAATAAATGGAGGTAACAGTTCATAATTTAAATTTGAAGAAAGAAGCTCTGTCAGGTGTGATCCCTGAGAGTAAAGCCAGGAATAATCTGTGAGCACAGCCAGATGTGGATCTTGACCCCAAAATAGACAAAAATGGAAAGGAAAACTGAAAGTGTTCATTATAAAACAAATAAAATCCAAAGATAGAATGAAGTAGAAAAACATTTCCTGAAACATCTGAGAAAAAAAACTTTAATAGATTCCTGTAATTTGTAACTATCCAACTTAGGAACACAATAAACAGGCTGGAAGTCTCAGAAAATGGTGAGAAGTCACACCATGCAGCCTGATCAAGGGAAAGCTTCTAATTCTCCAGAATTGCTTCAGGGTTCTAGAGAATAGTGTGAAATTCAATTAGATTTCAGGTAATTTGATTAGTCGATTAAATTATTCTTAGGAAGATGTTAATTTCAAAAGATGAGCTTGTCAAAAGATTTGGCTTAATTGGAAGTGTATATTTGGAGCCACTTTTTTAAATGAGTGGTTATTTATATAAACTCTGAATACCTAAATCCTTATCTTCTATCTTCCCTGCTCCTCCAGGGAATGTTTTGGAAAGAGTAACAAGGTTTAAAACTTCAATATAATTCTGTTAATATTTTTGATACTGTCAATGCTTAAAACACAACTTCTTACCAATCATTTTGACTTGAAATTGTATTAAAAACATTCATAAAACTGCATAGCTTGAAGTTGACTGGGTAAACGACTATAACTTATTGATGATAAAGTTTGAGAAGCATCAGAAAAAGAAAATTTCAGAGCTTATTCAGAACCAGTGACTCCGGCAATGAGTTTTTCTAGGTGATTCTGAGAATAAGATGAGAGCTGAATAGATTTCTCTAAGTCAGAGAATTGGTCTCAGAGACAACAAAGACAGGTTTGTCTACAAACATTCCCATTTCTGTAACAACGTTTATACAGGAACACATCACTTGATCACTTGAATCCCGTTATTCATCGATTTGCTCGAGCGGGCGCCAGTAACATTTCCATTGGACCCTATCACGTGCCAATGTAGCCCAATGGCATCTGGTTGATTCAGGAATATGAAGAGCCTCAAACCGTTCCTTCAGGGTCTTAACAAGGAAGTCTGACCATCTTGTAGGTGGGCGGCCACGTGATCTTTTGACATCCCGTAGGATCCAGTCGGTAATGGCTCTAGTCCAGCGGTTGTCTCCAAATCGCATTACATGTCCAGCCCATCTGATTTTCGATGCCTTGGCAAACGAGACAGCGTCCCTGATTCTGGAATAGCGACGGAGGTCAGAACTCCGGATTCCTTCTCTCACTTGAGTGAGGCGTGATATTCCAAGCATAGCTCTTTCGATGCCTCTCTGGGAGACCGAATAGCATTCTCATCCTGCTTTCGTAGGGCCCAGGTCTCTGAGGCGTATGTTAATGCAGGGAGAACGGTGGAGTCGAAGAGATGTGCCCGGAGCCGGAGGTTCTTTGTCCTTTTAGCTATTTCTTCGATGCCTTTGAAGGCATTCCATGCTGCTCTCTTCCTCCTGCGCAGCTCAGGTTTTAGGTCGTTCATCATGTTGACTTCTCGACCTAGGTACACATAACTGCTGCATTCAGAGATGTTTGTTCCATTGAGAGTGAATGGGGCCTCTGGAACTAGTTCATTTCTTATGAACATAGTTTTCTTCAGATTCAGCTGTAGACCTGCCTTTCCACATTCTCGGTCAAAATCAGCCAGCATTTGTGCCGCTTGGCTAATGTTTGGTGTTATTAGAACGATGTCATCAGCGAAGCGGAGGTGGTGTAGTTGCCGATCATCTATCTTCACTCCCATTCCTTCCCATTCTAATTGTCTCATGATGTTCTCGAGGGTGGCACTGAAGAGTTTTGGTGAGATGGTATCACCCTGTCGAACCCCTCTTTTGACATCAATGATCACTTCTTTGTAGAATGGTGAGATCCTGGTGGTGAATCCGTAATACAGCTCACGAAGGATCTTGATGTATTGGGTTTGAACACCCTGTTTGACTAGGGGCTTCGATGACTGCTTCAGTCTCCACAGAATCAAAGGCTTTCTGTAAATCAATGAATGTGAGACAGAGTGGCATCTTGTACTCCCTACAAACCTCAATGAGCTTGGTTACTGTGTGGATATGGTCGATTGTGCTGAATCCTTTCCGGAAACCTGCTTGCTCGCATGGTTGACCTTCATCTAGTGTTCTGCTAATCCTGTTCAGGATGACTCGTGTAAACAGCTTGTAGATGACAGACAACTGGCAGATGGGGCGATAGTTGCCGATGTCATGAATGTCTCCCTTCTTGAACAGTAGAACTGTCCTGCTGGTTTTCCATTGGGAGGGCACCTTGCATTCGGACAGGTAGCGTGTGAAGAGCCGAGCTAGTGTATTGATGAGTACCGATGGCAGATTCTTCAGATGTTCGGGTCTGACTTTGTCTGGGCCTGGTGCTGTTCCCTTCTTTACCGATGAGATGGCATGTCGGATTTCAGAAGGGAGAACGTTGGGAATGACATATCCATCCTGTGGAATTTGGTATGTGGGCAGGTGGATGTGGCTATCAAAGAGATTTGAGTAGAAGTCCTGGATAATCTTCTCCATTGCCTTTCTGGAAGATGTGATAGATCCATCAGGGGCGTCGGAGGGGCAGTCATCTTGGTCTTATAGTTGGCGAAGGACAGGCGGGCAGTGCGAATACTTTTCCCGGCTTCTGCTGCATCTTCCAGTATTTCTGCTCTTCTGTCTTTGAGGTCTGCTTTTATCGCTTCTCTGCACTGTTTAGCAAGCTTGGACGTTAGCATTTGGTCTCCTGAGGGCTCGCGCCTTGCCACGTTGGCGAATGAGCTCAAGAGTTTCTGAAGACAAAGCGTCCTTTTGTGCCTTTCTCTCTCTCTCGGCATTCTTCGCACAATCATGGAGGTGCTGAACCAGTCGGTTGTATTCTTCATCGATGTCATCAATGATGGTATCTTCCCATGTTGCCGCAATGGTGCCAAAGAGTGCCCAGTTGGTGGTCGTTCTGGGAGTTCTCTTCTTAAACTTTGCAGCCTTTTCTCCCCGTTGCGGGAAGTAGAATTTTTGCGAAGGAGGGCGGTGGTCCGATCCTGTGTGGAATTTGGGGGACGACAGCAACATCGGTCAGACAAAACCGTCGATTGAAGATGATGTGGTCAATTTCATTGTGGAACTGTCCGCCAGGAGATTCCCATGTCCAACGTTTCACTTCAGCTTTCTGAAACTGTGAGTTCCCATGAATAGTCTTGGTGGACATGATGAACTCAGATAGTCTCTCACCTTGTTCGTTCCATTCTCAGGCCATGGGTCCCGATGTGGAGTTCTTCAGCCCGATCTTCTCGGTCCTATCTTGGCATTAAAATCACCGACTATGATCTTGTAGAAGGTGTGATCTTTTTTATAGAACTCCTCCAATTCCATGTAGAATTTCTCAATTTCATCTTCTTTGTATGTGGATGTTGGTGCATAGACAATGAAGATAGAAATTGCTGGCAGTGGCCACATCTCCTCAAGTGTAATCGTCCTATTCGGTTTGTTAGGCATTCAAATGAATCAATGTTGACAGCCATGTTCTTGTTGACAAGGACACCAACGCCACCGGCGCCTCTTTTCATCACATGTTCCAAGGAACAATTCTTCTCCGTGTCAAATACAGCATGATGCGACTGATGCCTCCTCGTCTCAGTCAGACCAATGATGTCGCATTTGCATCTTTCTTGCTTGCAGCATCAGATCCTCAATATATGCTTCCGTTGCCAGTGTACGTGCATTGAAAGTACAGACAGTCATTTTAGTCCTTCTTCGTTTTGGCAGCCTAGGACAGCCTTGAAATTTTATCAGGCACTGCTTGTTTGCCTTTCTTACTGTTGCCGTAGTAAGGGGCTCTTTCGGGTCAGGAAAATAAACATTTTTGTTACTGGATTTGGCATATCTAACACGCATCGGACAGCTTGCCAGGCTCTGCCATGCGGGCACTATATTCTCATTACTTTGTGGGACTCTCTCAGAGGGGTGGGTAGAATATTTGTGGTAGTTTGGAGGTAAGTTCGCGCGGCCCTGTGCGACGCCGTGAAAGCTGGTTTCTCCTCTGCCGGGTGTACCTGTGTCTTAGGCTCAAGCATTTCTGGGTTTGAAATACTCTCCCCTCTGAAGGGCGGGTCTCTGCAGGGGCGGGTCCTTGTAGGCTGGGTTTCTGACAAGCTGGGCTGGAGACTGGATTAATCTGTGGGCTGGAGACTGGGTTAT
>JAJIBD010022694.1:0-82460 GCA_021461705.1 Cryptotis parvus | reverse complement strand
GAAGTTTAATCAAGGGGGAAAGCTAATCAATAAGGGCCCTAGTCAAGGCCATGTCTTGGTGTGTCTTTATATTCCTGAAGATCCTAGAGAGATGTGTGGGGTCTCTTTTAGAAAAGCACTAATGAATTCAAAAGGACTTCACTCTTAAGACCTAGGATCCTTAGGACCCTCCCTAAAGACCCATCTGCTAATTGCCAGATATTGGATAATAGGATTTCGCACAGATACACACACACACACACTTGATCTTGATCACTTGATCACTTGAATCCCGTTACTCATCGATTTGCTCGGGCGGGCGCCAGTAACATTTCCATTGGACCCTATCACGTGCCAATGTAGCCCAATGGCATCTGGTTGATTCAGGAATATGAAGAGCCTCAAACCGTTCCTTCAGGGTCTTAACAAGGAAGTCTGACCATCTTGTAGGTGGGCGGCCCACGTGATCTTTTGACATCCCGTGGGATCCAGTCGGTAACGGCTCTAGTCCAGCGGTTGTCTCCAAATCGCATTACATGTCCAGCCCATCTGATTTTCGATGCCTTGGCAAGCGAGACAGCGTCCCTGATTCTGGAATAGCGGCGGAGGTCAGAACTCCGGTTCCTTCTCTCACTTGAGTGAGGCGTGATATTCCAAGCATAGCTCTTTCGATGCCTCTCTGGGAGACCCGAATAGCATTCTCATCCTGCTTTTCGTAGGGCCCAGGTCTCTGAGGCGTATGTTAATGCAGGGAGAAGCGGTGGAGTCAAAGAGATGTGCCCGGGCCGGAGGTTCTTTGTCCTTTTAGCTATTTCTTCGATGCCTTTGAAGGCATTCCATGCCGCTCTCTTCCTCCTGCGCAGCTCAGGTTTTAGGTCATTCATCATGTTGACTTCTCGACCTAGGTACACATAACTGCTGCATTCAGAGATGTTTGTTCCATTGAGAGAGAATGGGGCCTCTGGAACTAGTTCATTTCTCATGAACATAGTTTTCTTCAGATTCAGCTGTAGACCTACCTTTCCACATTCTCGGTCAAAGTCAGCCAGCATTTGTGCCGCTTGGCTAATGTTTGGTGTTATTAGAGCGATGTCATCAGCGAAGCGGAGGTGGTGTAGTTGCCGACCATCTATCTTCACTCCCATTCCTTCCCATTCTAATTGTCTCATGATGTTCTCGAGGGTGGCACTGAAGAGTTTTGGTGAGATGGTATCACCCTGTCGAACCCCTCTTTTGACATCAATGATCACTTCTTTGTAGAATGGTGAGATCCTGGTGGTGAATCCATAATACAGCTCACGAAGGATCTTGATGTATTGGGTTTGAACACCCTGTTTGACTAGGGCTTCGATGACTGCTTCAGTTTCCACAGAATCAAAGGCTTTCTGTAAATCAATGAAGCGTGAGACAGAGCGGCATCTTGTACTCCCCTACAAACCTCAATGAGCTTGGTTACTGTGTGGATATGGTCGATTGTGCTGAATCCTTTCCGGAAACCTGCTTGCTCGCATGGTTGACCTTCATCTAGTGTTCTGCTAATCCTGTTCAGGATGACTCGTGTAAACAGCTTGTAGATGACAGACAACAGGCAGATGGGGCGATAGTTGCCCGATGTCATGAATGTCTCCCTTCTTGAACAGTAGAACTGTCCTGCTGGTTTTCCATTGGGAGGGCACCTTGCATTCGGACAGGTAGCGTGTGAAGAGCCGAGCTAGTGTATTGATGAGCACCGATGGCAGATTCTTCAGATGTTCGGGTCTGACTTTGTCTGGGCCTGGTGCTGTTCCCTTCTTTACCGATGAGATGGCATGTCTTATTTCAGAAGGGAGAGCGTTGGGAATGGCGTATCCATCCTGTGGAATTTGGTATGTGGGCAGGTGGATGTGGCTATCAAAAGATTTGAGTAGAAGTCCTGGATAATCTTCTCCATTGCCTTTCTGGAAGATGTGATAGATCCATCAGGGCGTCGGAGGGCAGTCATCTTGGTCTTATAGTTGGCGGGAAGGACAGGCGGGCAGTGCGAATACTTTTCCCGGCTTCTGCTGCATCTTCCAGTATTTCTGCTCTTCTGTCTTTGAGGTCTGCTTTTATCGCTTCTCTGCACTGTTTAGCAAGCTTGGGCGTTAGCATTTGGTCTCCTGAGGCTCGGCGCCTTGCCACGTTGGCGAATGAGCTCGAGAGTTTCTGAAGACAAAGCGTCCTTTTGTGTTTTCTCTCTCTCGGCATTCTTCGCACAATCATGGAGGTGCTGAACCAGTCGGTTGTATTCTTCATCGATGTCATCAATGATGGTATCTTCCCATGTTGCCGCAATGGTGCTAAAGAGTTCCCAGTTGGTGGTCGTTCTGGGAGTTCTCTTCTTAAACTTTGCAGCCTTTTCTCCCCGTTGCGGGGAAGTAGAATTTTTGCCGCGAAGGAGGCGGTGGTCCGATCCTGTCTGGAATTTGGGGGCGACAGCAACATCGGTCAGACAAAACCGTCGATTGAAGATGATGTGGTCGATTTCATTGTGGAACTGTCCACCAGGAGATTCCCCATGTCCAGCGTTTCGCTTCAGCCTTCTGAAACTGTGAGTTCCCATGAATAGTCTTGGTGGACATGATGAACTCAGATAGTCTCTCACCCTGTTCGTTCCATTCTAGGCCATGGGTCCCGATGTGGAGTTCTTCAGCCCGATCTTCTCGGTCCTATCTTGGCATTAAAATCACCGACTATGATCTTGTAGAAGGTGTGATCTTTTTTTATAGAACTCCTCCAATTCCATGTAGAATTTCTCAATTTCATCTTCTTTGTATGTGGATGTTGGTGCATAGACAATGAAGATAGAAATTGCTGGCAGTGGGCCACATCTCCTCAAGTGTAATCGTCCTATTCGGTTTGTTAGGCATTCAAATGAATCAATGTTGACAGCCATGTTCGTGTTGACAAGGACACCAATGCCACCGGCGCCTCTTTCATCACATGTTCCAAGGAACAATTCTTCTCCGGTGTCAAATACAGCATGATGCGACTGGCGCCTCCTGCGTCTCAGTCAGACCAATGATGTCGTGCCTGATCTTTCTTGCTTGCAGCATCAGATCCTCAATATATGCTTCCGTTGCCAGTGTGCGTGCATTGAAAGTACAGACAGTCATTTTAGTCCTTCTTCGTTTTGGCAGCCTAGGACAGCCGTGAAATTTTATCAGGCACTGCTTGTTTGCCTTTCTTACTGCTGCCGTATTAAGGGGCTCTTTCGGGGTCAGGAAAATAAACATTTTTGTTACTGGGTTTGGCATATCGAACACGCATCGGACAGCTTGCCAGGCTCTGCCATGCGGGCACTATATTCTCATTGCTTTGTGGGGCTCTCTCAGAGGGGTGGGTAGAATATTTGTGGTAGTTTGGAGGTAAGTCGTGCGGCTGTGCGTCTGCTATAACGGAAAGCTGGTTTCTGCTCTGCCGGGTGTACCTGTGTCTGAGGCTCAAGCATTCCTGGGGTTTGAAATACTCTCCTCTGAAGGGCGGGTCTCTGCAGGGGCGGGTCCTTGTAGGCTGGGTTTCTGACAAGCTGGGCTGGAGACTGGATTAATCTACTCCCACACCTTGCTGGCAGCGATCTGTGTCACAATCCACACTCTGCAGCTGGTAAGATCTCCCCCCCAGCATATTAATCCACTCTCCAGCCCACAGATTAATCCAGTCTCCAGCCCAGCTTGTCAGAAACCCAGCCTACAAGGACCCGCCCTGCAGAGACCCGCCCTTCAGAGGAGAGTATTTCAAACCCAGGAATGCTTGAGCCTCAGACACAGGTACACCCGGCAGAGCAGAAACCAGCTTTCCCCGTTGAACCGCCTGCACTCCATGGACCACGAGAGCAACTTCGGACCTGAGTCCACCATCCCGATGGAGCCTCGGAGGAGGCCAGAGAAACTCCCACACCTTGCTGGCAGCGATCTGTGTCACAATCCACACTCTGCAGCTGGTAAGATCTCCCCCCAGCATATTAATCCACTCTCCAGCCCACAGATTAATCCAGTCTCCAGCCCAGCTTGTCAGAAACCCAGCCTACAAGGACCCGCCCTGCAGAGACCCGCCCTTCAGAGGAGAGTATTTCAAACCCAGGAATGCTTGAGCCTCAGACACAGGTACACCCGGCAGAGCAGAAACCAGCTTTCCCCGTTGAACCGCCTGCACTCCATGGACCACGAGGCAACTTCGGACCTGAGTCCACCATCCCGATGGAGCCTCGGAGGAGGCCAGAGAAACTCCCACACCTTGCTGGCAGCGATCTGTGTCACAATCCACACTCTGCAGCTGGTAAGATCTCCCCCAGCATATTAATCCACTCTCCAGCCCACAGATTAATCCAGTCTCCAGCCCAGCTTGTCAGAAACCCAGCCTACAAGGACCGCCCCTGCAGAGACCCGCCCTTCAGAGGAGAGTATTTCAAACCCAGGAATGCTTGAGCCTCAGACACAGGTACACCCGGCAGAGCAGAAACCAGCTTTCCCCCGTTGAACCGCCTGCACTCCATGGACCACGAGAGCAACTTCGGACCTGAGTCCACCATCCCGATGGAGCCTCGGAGGAGGCCAGAGAAACTCCCACACCTTGCTGGCAGCGATCTGTGTCACAATCCACACTCTGCAGCTGGTAAGATCTCCCCCAGCATATTAATCCACTCTCCAGCCCACACACACACACACATCTATGAGGTTATCAAAATTTAGAACACAGCAAAAAGAAATAGAGCATTGCAAATATTTTGGTGATGGCTCATTTTGACCTATGTTAAAGTTCTGAGGCCCCAAGATTAGAATAATAATACTTGCTTTTAAGGCATAAGTAATTTGTTGTACTACCAATAGAAAATTTAGTACAGGAATAAAATTGATGTCTATAGAAGTTCTTAGGCCTCATTGTCTTTAGCAGAGCTGACAAAATATTTTTTCTGCCAGTATCTGTCACTGGAGACTGGAGAGGATGACCGGTTCTTCAATGTAAAGTTAATAACTCTAGATTTTAGGAATTAAAATAAAAGAGAGAGAATACAATATTACTAAAAGAGAACAATAATTCTTTTTTTTTAATTTAATATTTTTATTGTGGAATGGTTTGAGGCTCTTCATATTACGGAATCAACCAGATGCCATTGGGCTACATTGGCACGTGATAGGGTCCAATGGAAATGTTACTGGCGCCCGCTCGAGCAAATCAATGAAAAGCGGGATTCAAGTGATTAAAGTGAAGTGAATATTTTTATTGTACCACCGTGAGATATACAATTAAAAGATGTCCATATTTGGGTTACATCTTACAGTGTTCCAGCACCCATCCCTCCACCAGTGCCCATTTCCCACCACCAATGTCCCCAATTGCCTCCCCCTCCCCTAGCCTGCCTCTATGGCAGGTTTATTATCTCTTTCTCTTTCTCTATCTCTCTTTCTCTCTTCCTTCTCTTACACATTGTGGATTACAATATATACATTTAGAGGTTATCATGTGTATCTTTTTGCCTGTATTTAATGCTAGGTTTTAGGTTTGTATCAGCACTTTAAACAATTATTAGCACTCTGATAAGACCTCCTCATCCATGTTTTGCCTGACCTTGGATATTGGTATTATAATATATATATATATATATATATATATATATATATATATATATATATATATATTTATGTCATGCAAATAAATGCAGTCATTCTTATCTGTCTTTTTACTTCTGGCTAATTTCACTCAACATGATCCTCTCCATGTCCATTCATTTGTAGGTAAATTTCATAACTTTATTTTCCTAACAGCTGCATAGTATTCCATTGTGTAGATGTACCACAGTTTCTTTATCCAGTTCAGGAGAACAATAATTCTTAATGAATGACCCAAGACACAAATTCCTATAGTTTATCTAACAAGTAAATGAGAATAGGAACCAGAGAGAAAATTCAGGAATTAAGGTGCTTGCTTTGCAGGTGACTGGCATTATTCCAATCCCTGCCACCACATATGGCCTGGTAGCACTGCCAGGCATCACATTTGAGTACAGAGTAAGAATAACCTCATAGTGTGGCACAAACCCCAACTCTTCCATAGCAATATAAAATAAATAAAAATTGTTAAAGTTGTTGTTTAAAGCCCATTGAATTACAAAGAAGATAAGATTGTTATAAAATTTAGGAAAATAATTCATAAAAAGAATGAATAATTTGCCTATGATCATACCACCTTGAGTGTGTCTGATCTTGTCTGAATAAAGAAGTTAACAAATAGGAATAAATAATTATAAAAAAAGAACCAAGCTGAATTTCTGAAGAAATAAAAAAAAGGTGATAGAGGGCATCCTGCCCCTCAAGGTATTGCAGGTATGGCTGTGGTGCCCGTTGCATCAGCAGGTGGCAGACAGGAGATAGGCTTGTTTACACCCCTCAAGGCTCTGCCCTGTGGGCCCTGGATGGTTGATGGTGTGACATAGAAAAGACTGGGCCCCCTGGGATGAACCCAGTGCCACAGCAGAGCCTGGCAAGCTACCATGGTGTATTCGGTATGCCCAAAAGAGTAACAATAATGGACCTAATTCCCAGCGAATGGAGTTGTTACTGGCACCTGCTGAGAAAATCGATGAACTACGGGAAGACAAGTGATAGGGAGCATAGACAACAGAATGGATAAAACATAGGACAGAATCTGTTCCAGCAGGACCTCTGAATTATCCAGTCACAAGAAAAATGTACAAAAAATAGTGAATACCTATGTAAGGTATGAACAGCAATAAGAAAGTCAAATGATTCACCACATGAAAAAAGGAGAACCAAGCTAGCAGAAGGACAGAAAATCAAGAATTTTTGAAATCTGTAGAGGTCCAAGTTTAACAAAATTCACTGTATCACTGTCTTCCCGTTCATCATCGATTTGCTTGATCGGGCACCAGTAACATCTCCATATGTCCTGTCTCATGCTAGTAGAGCCCAAGGGAACCTGCTTGCTCCAGGAACATAAAGAGCCTCAAACCATTATATCAGGTCATGGAAATGAGGTCTATAATTGTTACTGGTATTTGGCATATCAAATACAACATGGGTAGCTTGCCAGGCTTGCCATGCAGGTGGCATACTCTTGTAGTGACCTCTAAATACAGCATTTATTGATGAACCGTGCAGCTGCAAGCCTATAACAAAATTATAGATCTATAACAAAATTATAGATCTATAACAAAATTATAGATCTATAACAAAATTATAGATCTATAGCAAAATTATAGATCTATAACAAAATTATAGATCTATAACAAAATTATAGATCTCCAAATAAGCTCAATTTAAAGAGATTCTCCAGGAGGCATTATTGTCAAATTTTCAGATCAAAGACAAAAAGAATCATAAAAGCAAAATGAAAGAAGTAGCTTGTCACCTACAAATATCCATCAGTAGCCTGCCTATCTTGCATATGTGAGGCTTTGAGTCCTGTTCTCAGCACTGAAGCAAAACAAAGCAAAACTAAAACACCGTTAACTGATTTTTCAGCAGAAACTGATATTCCAAGAATTTAACACACAAGAAAAGACCAGTATAAATGAAAATTCAGCAGACCTAAAATTTTTGCATGCTGATGTTAATCACTTAAGTCTAGTAAAGTTTAGAGGACAGGATTATTGCAAGCGGCCGTGCGGTTCATCAGTAAATGCTGGACTTAGAGATGACTACAAGAGTATGCTACCCACACGGCAGAGCCTGGCAAGCTACCCGTGTTGTATTTGATATGCCAAATACCAGTAACAATTATAGACCTCATTCCAGAATGGATTGAGGCTCTTTATGTTCCTGGAGCAAACAGGTGCCCTTGGGCTCTACTAGCATGAGAAAGGACATATGGAGATGTTACTGGGGCCCGCTCGAGCAAATCGACGATGCCCGGAAGACAGTGATACAGTGATACTAATTATAATATAATAGTAATTTGCTAATGACCACCTAATATGAAAGAGATGAAGTGATTCTTTCATACGAAAGAATTCTCAAACACAAGAGAAGCAAAGTAATATCTTTTGTAAGCAAAGTTAGCAATGTAAGACTGTTAAGGTTTTTTTTTTTTTTTATTTTGGTTAAACTTTATGGCAACCTCAAAGCAAATTTTACAGTATGTACACAAAAATGAGAGAATAAAAAAATCAAAGTATTTAACTCCAGGAAATAGTCATTTATCAAAAGAAGATACTAATAAAATAACAAAGGAACTACAGAACATCCAGAAAACAATGACATTAGCAAATCCTTGTCTGTCAATAATTGCTCTAAATGTGAGTGAGTGCAATTTTTCAAACAAAAGCTACAAAGTGTATGAATCAATTTCTTTCTTTTTTTTAAAAAGAAAGAACAAGCTCTCTGCTGCCTATGAGAGAATACTTTGGAATCAGAGGAGCAGATAGCTTTAAATCCAAGGGATGGCGTAGTATAGTACATGGATAAGGAAACAAAAACAATTAATAGAGCTAGTAGGGGCCAGAGCAATAGTATAGCTGTTAGGGAATTTGCTTTGCACATGTCGACCCAGGTTCAATCCCAGCATCCTATATGGTTCCCCCAGCACCGCCAGGAGTAATTCCTGAGTGCAGAGCCAGGAGTAACTCCCTAGCTCTGCTGGGTGAGACCCAAAAAGACCAAAAAATATATTGGGGGGGCCGGGAGCGATAGCCCAGCTGGTAGGGCGTTTGCCTTGCACGCAGCTGGCCCATGCTGGCCTGGGTTCGATCCCGGCATCCCATATGGTCCCCGAGCACCGCCAGGAGTAATTCCTGAGTGCAGAGCCAGGAGAAGCCCCTGAGCATTTCCGGTGTGACCCAAAAAAAGCAAAAAAAAAATTGGGTTTGAATTATATAACAGTGAGTAAAGGAATTTAATCAGTAATTTAAAAAACCTCCCAACATATCAAATCCTCAGACCACATGGCGTCAATGATTATATTTACTAAACACTTAGAGAAGAATTAAAGAATATATTCCTTAAGCTCTTCCTAATGATTGAGGGGTAAAAATATTCTCAGTCTCCCTTTATGAGACTGGTATTAATGTAATTCCAATTTTAAAGACACTTAAATATGACTGATGAGCATAGGTGCACAAGTTCCTAGCAAAATATTAACAATCTGATCCAAATAACATGTTAAGATGACTATTTACTATGACAAGGTGGGACTTATTTCTGGTATACAAGCATATTTGTCGAATTGGAAATCAATAAATTCATTATACTGCTTTAGTAGAATAAAAGTTAGAAAAGCGTATATTGAGATCATATGGTCATTTGACAAAATTCAACGTTTTTATGATTAAAAATAATCAGCAAATGAAAGAAACAGACCTCAGTATATTAAAGGCCATTTATGAGTTCACAGTTTTCACCCATTCCACGTCCACCATCAGAACTCCAGCATTCTTCCACCGTTGTCCATATTATGACTCTTTCCAACCACTCCCCTGCCCTTCTGACCCTTAAATTTTAATTACTCAAATTATTTTTTAATAGAGTTACTGTGAGATACATGGTTTCAAAGTTGTTCATGATTGGGTTTTGGTCATATAATGTTCCAGACCTGTCCCTTCACCAGAGTACATTTCCCACCACCAGTCTCCCAGTTCTAATCCTTTTAACTTAAGTTCTGCCGTCAGAGGGTAAGGGCTGGTTGCATCAGACATATATTTTTCCCTCCTTCCTTCCTTCCTTCCTTCCTCCTTCCTTCCTTCCTTCCTTCCTTCCTTCCTTCCTTCTTTCCTTCCTTCCTTCCTTCCTTCCTTCCTTCCTTCCTTCCTTCCTTCCTTCCTTCCTTCCTTCCTTCCTTCCTTCCTTCCTTCCTTCCTTCCTTCCTTCCTCCTCCCTCTTTGCCTCCCTCCCTTCCTTCCTCCCTTCCTTGCACTCCACCCTGATGTACTATCTCTCCAACTCCTTCCTTGCTTTATTTACTTATGTATAATCTAAAAGTGAGATCATCTGATTTTTATCTTTCACCTTCTTATTCATTTGCATGGCATGACATCCTCCGTTTCTGCCCACATTGTAGCAAAAAGCAAGACTTTATTTTACATTTGCTTATAGCAGTATCACTGTCACTGTATCACTGTCTTCCCATTCATCATCGATTTGCTCGAGCGGGCACCAGTAACATCTCCATGTCTCATGCAAGTAAATCCCAAGGGCACCTGCTTGCTCCAGGAACATAAAGAGCCTCAAACCATTCCATCAGGTCATGGGAATGAGATCTATAATTGTTACTGGTATCTGGCATATCAAATACGACATGGGTAGCTTGCCAGGCTCTGCCGTGTGGGTAGCATACTCTTGTAGTCATCTCAAAATCCAGCATTTATTGATGAACTGCGCGGCCACAAGTCGCCGCGCGAACTGGGCTGTAATAGGCTGGTCTGCTGGGTGGAGTTCTGACGAGGGGGACGTCCGGATGTGGAAAATGGAGGTCCTCATGGAGTGGGGGGTCGTCTGGCTTGTTGTGAGGCTCTGCTGGGGTGGCAGGCCATGGCTCGAACCTGCCATCCCTCCCGGGCACCTCATGAGCGAACGGCTGGGCACAGTGAGAGCCAGTAGCAGCTCTGTCCCAGGTCTGTCTCCTGTACACTTGCTTATAGCAGGCGTACACAAAAACACACACTTTCTACAACTTTTTTTTCTCTTTTGATCTCTGCATCATGTTCCAGGGCTAGAAGTCTGAGGCTGCACTTAGGTAGCTTCCAGAGTGACATTTCGTGTTGCTGAGGGGATAGGCAGTGTGTTATCAGGGATCACACTCAGGCCTTTCTGCATGACAGACCTTGTCTTCAGCCTCTTGTGGTACCTACCAGGCCCTACCATACACTTACCAACTCCACTGTTGTTGGACATATGGTTCTTTCCAGATTTTTGACGAAAATGAATCTTGCTGCAGTGAATGTAGGTGTTCATGTAACTTTTCAGATTAGTATTTTTGTGTTCTTCAGATAGATAGCTAGGCAGGGAATTGATGGAAAAAAGACTATATCTATTTCAGTTTTTTGAAATTTATTTTTTTTTTGGGGAGGGGGCATGGATTACTCACAAATTACTCCTGGCTTGGTCATTCTTGGGTGATTATATGTGGTGCTGGTGGTTGAACTTGGTTTGACTGCCTGAAAGGTAAATATCCTACCCACAATCCTATCTACAGCCCATTGAATTCTATTTAAATATCTTCTATTTTAGTATAATTTATAACATTTATGACAAACACTAAATGTATTAAGTATGAAATTTGGTCTGGTATAGACCTAGTATATTCTAGGTCTATACCAGACCAATGTATATCAGAAGTAACGAGAACATTTGGTCTGGTATAGACCTAGAATATACTAGGTCTATACCAGAGTATAGACCTAGAATATACTACGTCTATACCAGACAAAATGTTCTTGTTACTTCTCTGATATTAAGCAACCTTTATATAAGAAGCTTAGTTTTGCTCTGAAGATATTACATGGAATTTAATTGATACCAAAATATAAGTGAATGAAATTTCTTATTTCATTTTGAATTGAAAATCCATCACTAGTCCAAAACTTGGCAATGATGACAGCTAGGACTTTATATTAAAAAAAAGGAAAAAAATCCATCAAGGAATTAAAAATCTAATCATCTCCCAGCAATAAACACTTATACATATTGCGTATGTTGTATTCTGCTTGTTAGTGAGATTTTAAGAGTGCATTAGAATGTAGAGTTAGTGCCATGTTGGTGATTAGAGTTGCTAACTACTGGAATTGTCAACTGTGCATTTTGGTCGATTCTTGCCTTGAATGCTAATGTGTTTTTCTTTTTTTTCTGTACGATTTCGATGAATTTTATTGCCATATAAGATACAGTTTGTTTTTGCCCAATCAGTCACGTCCCCTTAGTCATTGTCAACTTACTATCGTAACATTAAATATGACCAGAGGTAAACATTATTGAATGCACTGTCTGTTACTGTTGTTTTACAGTAGCATAATCTGGTTTTTATTTCCTTCGATTTTATGCTGATATGGGCTTCAGCGGTATTTGCCTGCAGCCTCTTTCAACTTTTCTTTTTAATTAAAAGCTTAATTGGGAGTAATAAAAACTTCCAATTAAGCCTTTTAAATAAAAACTGGAAAGTAAAAGTGGCTGTGGTTGCAGATAGAGACTGGTGCTGACACTTTATTTATGGCTGGATTCTATTACTACACTACAGTGTGTGGATTCTAGGTTGACTCTGAGACCTATGAGTTAGGCCCCATGGACCTTGGATGTGATACCCAAGGAGATAATTTCACAGTCGAACATCCAGGATTGAGGGGAGGAGGGAAGGATATTTCAGGGAAACATAAATAAATTCTCATAATAGGAAGATTCTCATAAGAAAAATCACTAGATAAAAAATCATTTCAGGGCTGGAGCGATAGCCCAGAGGGTAGGGCGTTTGCCTTGCACACGGCCGGCCTGTGCGGGCCTGGGTTCTATCCCCTGCATCCCATATGGTCCCCCGAGCACCACCAGGAGTAATTCCTGAGTGCAGAGCCAGGAGTAACCCCTGAGCATTGCCGAGTGTGACCCAAAAAGCAAAAAAAAAATTGTTTTAATAGTATTTCACTTTTAACAGTTAAAACAAGATTTTAGCGTGTGAACAAAATAAAATATTCTGGCTTATTTGTTAAATATTTTCAGTTAGGCATAAAATTATTTCCAAGTTTATGACTCCATTTCATTTTATTTCTCACAGTTGAGAAATGTATGGACAGAAATGTTCGGATTAGACATCTGTTAACCAAGAGTTGCATAATTTGCTAATATGAGCTATGGGGTAGTAGAATATTAAAATTAATATACTATTTCAAATATGTGACTTTGTGGATTTTCCAGAGATTATACACTTTACCTTTCAGACTTTAATTACTGTTAGCCTATACTATTATAGGTGTTTAGGGGTAGGAGGGAACAGTATGGTAGAAATTAACTTGTAAATGAATATTGTTTTAATTTTGTTTTTAATTGATCTCATATTCTTGGGAAAATTCAAAGAGAAAAACTTCTAGGTTTAAATGCCTCATCTAAGTAAACTATTATTTAGAAATCATTCTTATTTTTAACATAAGAGCTCAACCCAGCAGAAGAGCTGGTCACAGCCCTGCTCTTCAGAGTTCTACCGTGCAGCCATCTATTTCAAGCCTAGGTATGTCTGATCCAGAGACTCAGAGACACAGGGTAGAGCTACTACCGGCTTTCCCTGTGCCCAGCTGATCATGAGGTGCCCAGGAGAGTAGGTGAGTTTTAGCCCTGGCCCCCCATCCCAGTAGAGCCTCACAAGAAGGAAGAGGAACCCCCCACCACGAGGGCCACCGTTTTCAACGTCTGGATGCCACAGCTCGTCAGAGCACCACCCAGTGGGAAAGCTGATCTTTCCCCATTGGTTCATCAATACATGCACAAGATTAGAGGCTACTACAAGAGTATCCCACCCTCATGGCAGAGCCTGGCAAGTTACCTGTGCTGTATTTAATATGCCAAAAACCAGTAACAATTATAGACCTCATACCCATGACCTGAAGGAATGGTTTGAGGCTCTTCATGTTCCTGGAGCAAACAGTTGCCCTTGGGCTACACTAGCATGTGACAGGACACATGGAGATGTTACTGGTGCCCGCTCAAGCAAATCAGTGAACAACTGGAAGACAGTGATACAAGTGATTTTTAACATTTAGATTTGTTGTTTTCTTATATATGGTCATGCTACTTACAGAAAATTTGGAATTTATTAAAACACACAAAAAATGCAGTTTTCATTTCAAATCACAGCTACTGTTTTGATATTTTGGTATTTTTTCAATCCAGGCTTTTTCTTTTTAATTTACAAATGATAATGAGAAGGCACATTATTCACCGGGAGCTTCCTGTAGTTGATTTTTTTTTTAAACAAATGGATTTTATTCTCTCGTTTTTTGGTAAACATTTTCATTTATTTTATTGCTGCTCCCCTTCCCTTCCCTTCATTGTTACTGTTGAAGTTTTTTGTGCTCACTAGTGGTTGCATATATGCCTGGTTGAAATACCCATCTATTCTAGGCTATGGTTCTGGGGCAACACATCAAATTGCATTGCTCACACACTTGGCCACTGTTGGATGACAGATTTAGCTAATCTGGAATCTTTGTTGTATTTCCCACTCACAGCTTAATCTATTTAAGCCAAGGCTCATTCTAATGAGACCTTTTTCCACATTAACACTGCTAGAGGGTGTGGCAATTACTTAATAACTTCTTACTTATACATCTACTAAGATTTTTATGTTTTCTAGATTGGGCACAGCTCCTCTTTATACCCATTGCACCCAGCGTGGGACAGTTAGAATTTACCAGGAGACTACCACCCTGGCTATGTTGAGACTATAGGAAGACTATAGAAAGGATCATACTAGTTTGCTCTCAAGAAGGCAAGTGTGACCCTTTCAGTATATGGAGAACAAGATACTCAGAGTCACCCTGGTGCAGATAATAAATAAGAATGACCTTGTGGGTGCCATCTAGATTACATGAAGCTCATGAAATTAAGATATATTACTTTATATCAGCCCTCCTTCTCTCTCTCTCTCTCAGTGTTTTACATAAGAGATGATCTTGGGATTAATCCTTGGATTAATCTTTGTTTATACCTGCAATAGGGTGTGGCACTGCACTTCTACACTCTGTTTAGAGTTCTTTGTTGACATGACCCTCCCTGTTGGATTACTTTGGTGTATATAGGGGGACTGGCTTTTTGGCTCCTCAGCTTTTGGATTTTGGCTCCTCAGCTTTTGGATTTTGGCTCCTGTGATTTTTTGCTCCTTGGTCTTTTGCTCTCTGGCCTTTTGCTCCTTCTTCTGGGTAGGACTCATCTCGGGTGAGATCCTAGCTCTTTGGTGGGAGACTTAAGCTCTTTTGTATGGTCTAAGTTCTGACCAGAGCTAGAGTTCTTTCATTATATTGGATTGCGGTGGTAGAGCTTTTGTACTATTAAAAGCCTTTTTTGGAACTGCGCGGGACTCGTGAGTTTTCATCTTTCCCCGACGTCCTCGGAGGTAGAAGAGAATCCGGTCCTGACACTGTCGGGGACCCCAGCGGCTTCCCGACAGGCCACGGTGCTCACCAGGTTTCACACCTTTAGTTGTGGTGTTTGCACATGTGCTTAGGTAAGAGTTGCACCTAATTGAGGCATGTAAGTTATATTTGTTAGTGCTCATCGGCTGGTAGCTACAGCACTTGCACAGGTCACTAAGAGGTCATACTTCCTGGCAATGGTGCTTGCATTTCTCACCGGGGCTTGCATCCCTTTTTTTGTGTGTGTGGTGTTGTGCATACGTGACTGCTGTGTCAGGAATTCACTTGTGATGTCAGGTATGGAAGACATTTGAGCTTCAAACAACAGAGCTGCCAAGTTTGTACTAGGTTCATGAGAGATACCGGGGATTTGGAATCATGACCCCATACACTTCCAATGATGGCGCTCTAGCTCCTCACTATTCCCCTTGACCCCAATAACTTCTTTTCTAAGGGCACCACATCTGGCTTTAATCAGGGGCTATTCCTAACTCTGCACTTGGTCTGGAGGGGCTGAGGAGAGTGTATGTGATCCTGAGGATTCAACATAGGTCAGCTGCGTGTAAAGGCAAGCACCTTTTCTGATGATACTGTCTTTCTGGCTCTGTCTATAGTTGCTTTTTGATACAGGTCAAGGAAAATACCTTTCAAGTGGCATGACCTGAATTTGATCTGTAGATTCCGAGTTTAAATCCCGACATCAGAACATCTCAGTTATCCTAGAATCATCTTTATCATGAAGTCGATCATCTTAAAGGAAAATCCAAGAAACAAATGCTCCAAATAAGAAATGGTCCAAATGTTTTGCTATTTAGTCTATATTAACCTTAGTAATATTTTCAGTAGGAGAGTACCATAATGTAGAGTTTGGAACTCTGATATCAAGAAAAGCATATAGCAATAAATTAAAATGCAGTGATAGCTTATAAATTGATATTATTTTTATTATGGTAAGAAATGCTTTATTCCATAATATAGGATTTGGTAGTTTGTTTGATTTTGGTTTGGGGATATAGCTGGCATGGTGTAGGGACTATTCTTGGCTCTGTGCTGAGGAATGACACCTGGCAGTGCTGAGAGATAATATCTAGATACTGGGGAATCAAATATTGATTGGTTTACACAGAGACTGGCACATATTCAAAAGAGCAAGAACAACAAGTGCTGGCATGGATGTGGGGAAAAGGGGACACTCATCCATTGTTGATGGGAATGTTGGCTGGTACAGCCTTTGTGGGAAAACAATATGGACATTCCTCCAAAGACTAGAAATTGAACTCCCATTTGACCCAGCCATACCACTCCTGGGAATATACTCTGGGAAGCCAAAAATATGCAGCGGAAACACCATCTCTACTTTTATGTCCATCACTTGAATCACTTGAATCCCGTTATTCATCGATTTGCTCGAGCGGGCGCAAGTAACATTTCCATTGGACCCTATCACGTGCCAATGTAGCCCAATGGCATCTGTTTGATTCAGGAATATGAAGAGCCTCAAACCGTTCCTTCAGGGTCTTAACAAGGAAGTCTGACCATCTTGTAGGTGGGCGGCCACGTGATCTTTTGACATCCCGTGGGATCCAGTCAGTAACGGCTCTAGTCCAGCGGTTGTCTACAAATCGCATTACATGTCCAGCCCATCTGATTTTCGATGTCTTGGCAAACGAGACAGCGTCCCTGATTCTGGAGTAGCGACGGAGGTCAGAACTCCGGATTCCTTCTCTCACTTGAGTGAGACGTGATATTCCAAGCATAGCTCTTTCGATGCCTCTCTGGGAGACCCGAATAGCATTCTCATCCTGCTTTCCCTAGGGCCCAGGTCTCTGAGGCGTATGTTAATGCAGGGAGAACGGTGGAGTCGAAGAGATGTGCCCGGAGCCGGAGGTTCTTTGTCCTTTTAGCTATTTCTTCGATGCCTTTGAAGGCATTCCATGCCGCTCTCTTCCTCCCTGCGCAGCTCAGGTTTTAGGTCGTTCATCATGTTGACTTCTCGACCTAGGTACACATAACTGCTGCATTCAGAGATGTTTGTTCCATTGAGAGTGAATGGGGCCTCTGGAACTAGTTCATTTCTCATGAACATAGTTTTCTTCAGATTCAGCTGTAGACCTACCTTTCCACATTCTCGGTCAAAGTCAGCCAGCATTTGTGCCGCTTGGCTAATGTTTGGTGTTATTAGAACAATGTCATCAGCGAAGCAGAGGTGGTGTAGTTGCCGACCATCTATCTTCACTCCCATTCCTTCCCATTCTAATTGTCTCATGATGTTCTCGAGGGTGGTACTGAAGAGTTTTGTTGAGATGGTATCACCCTGTCGAACCCCTCTTTTGACATCAATGATCACTTCTTTGTAGAATGGTGAGATCCTGGTGGTGAATCCGTAATACAGCTCACGAAGGATCTTGATGTATTGGGTTTGAACACCCTGTTTGACTAGGGCTTCGATGACTGCTTCAGTCTCCACAGAATCAAAGGCTTTCTGTAAATCAATGAACATGAGACAGAGTGGCATCTTGTACTCCCTACAAACCTCAATGAGCTTGGTTACTGTGTGGATATGGTTGATTGTGCTGAATCCTTTCCGGAAACCTGCTTGCTCGCATGGTTGTCCTTCATCTAGTGTTCTGCTAATCCTGTTCAGGATGACTCGTGTAAACAGCTTGTAGATGACGGACAACAGGCAGATGGGGCGATAGTTGCCGATGTCGTGAATGTCTCCCTTCTTGAACAGTAGAACTGTCCTGCTGGTTTTCCATTGGGAGGGCACCTTGCATTCGGACAGGTAGCGTGTGAAGAGCCGAGCTAGTGTATTGATGAGTACCGACGGCAGATTCTTCAGATGTTCGGGTCTGACTTTGTCTGGGCCTGGTGCTGTTCCCTTCTTTACCGATGAGATGGCATGTCGGATTTCAGAAGGGAGAACATTGGGAATGACATATCCATCCTGTGGAATTTGGTATGTGGGCAGGTGGATGTGGCTATCAAAGAGATTTGAGTAGAAGTCCTGGATAATCTTCTCCATTGCCTTTCTGGAAGATGTGATAGATCCATCAGGGCGTCGGAGGGCAGTCATCTTGGTCTTATAGTTGGTGAAGGACAGGCGGGCAGTGCGAATACTTTTCCCGGCTTCTGCTGCATCTTCCAGTATTTCTGCTCTTCTGTCTTTGAGGTCTGCTTTTATCGCTTCTCTGCACTGTTTAGCAAGCTTGGACGTTAGCATTTGGTCTCCTGAGGCTCGCGCCTTGCCACGTTGGCGAATGAGCTCAAGAGTTTCTGAAGACAAGCGTCCTTTTGTGTCTTTCTCTCTCTCGGCATTCTTCGCACAATCATGGAGGTGCTGAACCAGTCGGTTGTATTCTTCATCGATGTCATCAATGATGGTATCTTCCCATGTTGCCGCAATGGTGTCAAAGAGTTCCCAGTTGGTGGTCGTTCTGGGAGTTCTCTTCTTAAACTTTGCAGCTTTTTCTCCCCGTTGAGGGAAGTAGAATTTTGCACGAAGGAGACGGTGGTCCGATCCCGTCTGGAATTTGGGGACAACAGCAACATCGGTCAGACAAAACCGTCGATTTAAGATGATGTGGTCAATTTCATTGTGGAACTGTCCGCCAGGAGATTCCCATGTCCAACGTTTCACTTTAGCCTTCTGAAACTGTGAGTTCCCATGAATAGTCTTGGTGGACATGATGAACTCAGATAGTCTCTCACCCTGTTTTATGTCCATAGCAGCATTATTCACAATAGCCAGAATCTGGAAACAACCAGAGTGCCCTAAAATCAATGACTGGATAAAGAAGCTTTGGTACATCTACACAATGGAATACTATGCAGCTGTTAGGAAAAATGAAGTTATAAAATTTGCCTATAAATGGATGGACATGGAGAAGATTATGTTGAGTGAAATTAGCCAGAAGGAGAGAGACAGATACAGAATGACTGCATTTATTTGCATGACATAAATACATATGTACATATTATGATACCAATATCCAAGGTCAAGTGAAACATGACCTTGTAACAGGAGGTCTTGTCAAAGGTGGAATTTATCACAAACTTGTACAAGTCAGAGGCTAGGTAAGACAGAAAATGGAACAGTGTGCTAACAATTATCAAGGGTACTAATACCAACCTAGAACGGAGCATTAAATACAGGCAAAACGATACACATGACAACCCTTTAATGTATGTTCTGTAATCCATAGTCTGGAAGGGAAGGAAAAGAGAAAGATAGAGAAAGGGAAAGAAATAAAGAACATGCCTTGGAGGCGGGCTGGGGGAGGGGGAGGGAGGAGGGAACCAGGTAGTTGGTGGTGGGAGATGGGCACTGCTGGCAGGATGGGTGCTGGAACACTGTATGACCAAAACCCAAATATGAACTTAATTGTATATCTTTGTAATTGTATATCTCACAGTGGTATAATAAAATACTTTAAAAATATTGATTGGTTTAATGGAGAATTAGTGTTTTCAGCCAGGCACCTAACACTGGCTCTCAGAATCTCTAACAGAAGAGTTTTAGAAATCAAATTAGATTTAAAATATGCTAGATATGATTAGGACTACTGTACAGAAAGCTCATCTTTGCTCTGTTTCCTATCTCTTTTGATCAAGTCCCCAAACTTTGCCTTGAGTTGCAACATACTTAAATGGTTGAATGTACAGTTAAGTATCACTTGTATCTCTTGTCTTCCTGTTGCTCCCTCAATTTGCTCGAGTGGGCACCAGTAACATTCCATTTGTCCCTGTTGTGTGCTAGTATAGTCCAAGGGCCTCTGCTCACTCCAGGAACATGAAGAGCCTCAAACCATTCATTCAGGACATGGGATTGAGGTCTATTCTTGTGTTTTTGGCATATCAAATACGATACGTGTAGCTTGCCAGGCTCTGCCATGTGGGTGTTCTCAATTTCTGCATTTATTGATGTACTGTGCGGCCGAGCGCAATGGGGACAACCGGTAGCAGCTCTGCCCCCTGTAACAGTATCTCCTTTTCATGGCCAACAGCCTGGGAGCAGTTTGCGGCGGGTGCACCGGGCCTCCTAAAAGGGACAGAAGTTGGGGAAAGGGACCCCAGCTCCATCTCCATGGAAGCCTGGTGACTTTAGCTGCCAAGATCAGCATACCTGAGCTTGAAATAGGCTTCTCTCTAGGGTGGGACTCTGATGATCCCAGGTTGAGACCGGCTTCTCTCTTGAGTGGAGCTCTGACGAACTGTGGAATCTGTACATTGAAAATGGCTGCCATCATGGTTCAGGGGTTCGTCTGGTTTCTTACGAGAATTTATTGGGGTGCCAGGCCAGGGACAGGTCTCGCCCCTCCCTCCCGGACGCCTTATGATCAGCCGAGCACAGGGAGAGCCTGTAGCAGCTCTGCCCCATTAAATATAAAAATACAGTTTATATATATGTACAAAAATATAGTTATATATACAGTTTTATATATGCAGTCTTTATATATATATATATATATATACAGTTAAGTATAAAAATTCTCTTTTATTTTCTCTTTCTGCGAGGTCATAATAGACTGACTTTCATTAAACTTGGGAAGATAAAATATGAGAAAGGCATTATCCCTGAACTCTTTCAATGTTCTATAAAATGTTCAATTAACTGCTTGCCACCATCTATATTTCTTTCCATACCTCCTAGATTACTTTTTGTCTTTTTTAATGTCTCAGTTAGCATTAAAAATAAAAGCAAATTTATTATTTTGTGACACTCAGAATAATTGCATGAATAAATGTTACTAATCATTTCATTTGCTTCATGTGCCATTGTTTGAACTTTTGAGGACCCGTAACACAGCAGGAACCAAAACTATCTTAAAAGTAAAGTCAGCTAATATATAATAGAAATAAAACTGAATTTTCCCCAGACTCAATGCACCAAATCCAGCTAACACCTTTTGCTATGACTATCAAATAATATAATAGCCACGCAGGCAATCCCACACCAGACTTTACAAAATAATTAACAATAATAAAAATTATAAGAATAAAGATTTAGCAAAAAATCTGAATCATTATATATGGAGAAATGTGAGTATGGATCTCAGCTCTGTAATCTAATTCTTTGTGACCTGCAAAAGGTTATTTTAAGCATTAGCTTTGTCCTTTGTAAGAGAAGATAATAATTTTAGCTCACAGATTATTGTAAGAATTTAGACAATGAATTAAAAACAACAGTAATAGTAGTAGGTTAGGGCTACAACTCAGCACAATAATGCTATTATTAACAGAAATCAGACAAGAACATCTGTCATTGTCTTAATCAGGGGCTATTTTGAAACTAGAAAGCAAAGGTCATATTAGGGATTATTTTTAATTTCAGAATTTGGATATAATTGTTAGCTCAGTTTCTGAGGAAAAGGTGAGTGTGTTTCTCTGTATGGATATGTGTGTGAGAGAGGGAGAGATAGAGGGAGAGAGAGAGACTATCACTATACACTGCAGCTATGGTGATAGTTATGGTGTTCCTCCCTGAGTTTAATCAAATCAGTTGCTTATTTAGTGACAATGTGGAGGAAATAAGAGTCGCCATGGAATAAAAAAAAACTAATATTTTCAAATAGTGATTGTATCAAAAGATTGATTCATGTAGATACCCATATTTATTAGACTTAAAGACAAATGAGTAGCTAGTCCTTGAATATTGGGGCTGGATATAACATTATCTATCTATCTATCTATCTATCTATCTATCTATCTATCTATCTATCTATCTATCTATCTATCTATCTATCTATCTATCTATCTATCTATCTATCTATCTATCTATCTATCTATCTATCTATCTATCTATCTATCTATCCATCCATCCATCCATCCATCCATCCATCCATCCATCCATCCATCCATCCATCCATCCATCTATCATCTATCCATCTATCTATCTATCTATCTATCTATCTATCTATCTATCTATCTATCTATCTATCTATCTATCTATCTATCTATCTATCTATCTATCTATCTATCTATCTATCTATCTATCTATCTATCTATCTATCTATCTATCTATCTATCTATCTATCTATCTATCTATCTATCTATCTATCTGTCATCTATCTATCTATCCATCTCTCTCTATCTATCTATCTGTCTATCTGTCTATCTTCATCATTATCATGATATATCTAACATCTATCTATCTATCATCTATCTGTCATTTGCAATGATTTATGAAGCTGTTGACAGAGATTCTAAACTTGATCCTAGCCAAAAGACTGAGAAGCGTTGACAGAGATTCAGATATCCAATGCTGCAAGTCAAAACCAACTATATGTGTGAGTTTCCCCCCCAGTAATCACCCAAGGTTCCCTTCTTCCACCAGCAGCATCCTTGGAAAATTAGTTTTCTCTATTAATTTGCTCTTGCAGTTTTGATATACATGTTACCTCACTTCCACATCGTGGAAATATCAGGACCCTTGACGAAGTGCCCTGCTATCGCTAATCAATCCTCATTCTTCTCCACCTAAATTTATCATTTCTTTTTGATAATTTTGATTTTTTATTGGATTACAATAGTACATAAAATTTGAGATTATAGCATCATACCCTAAAACATACACACACACAGAGATTTTTTTTCACTATACTCACCATCAAATTTATTTATTTATTTAATTTTTTTTGCTTTGTGGGTCACACCGGCAATGCTCAGGAGTTTCTCCTGGCTCTGAACTCAGGAATTACTCCTGGCAGTGCTCGGGGGACCACATGGGATGCCGGGATCGAACCTGAGCTGGCAAGTGCCCTCAGCGTGCAAGGCAAACACCTTACCTGCTGGGCTATCGCTCCGGTCCCAACACCATCAAATTTCTGGGGCCATTCACACTGTCGTCTAGCCATTGCTTCTCCTCTCTTCTTGCAACCACCATATTTCTCTGAGTCTAACAGTTTTTGAGGGGTTGTTCGTGTTTTGTTAATTCACTTGACTTTTTTCCTTTTGGTCTTCTCATATTGTATTTTATTAGTTGACAACTTGATCACTTGATCACTTGACTTCCCGTAGATCATCCATTTACTCGACCGGGCACCAGTCACATCTCAACATGCCCTGTCACATGCGAGATAACCTAAGTGCATCTGCCCGCTCCAGGAACATAAAGAGCCTCAAACCATTCCATCAAGTCATGGGAATGAGGTATATAATTGTTACTGGTATTTGACATATCAAATACCACACGGGAGCTTGCCAGGTTGACAACATAAAAATTTTAAAGATTATAGCCTAACCCTAAATATATATGATTGATATATGAATCATATATATATATATAAATATATGTGATTATATATATATAATCATATATATATATATATGATTCATATATCAATATATATATATATATGATTAAGCACATATGAGCCGCCTGAATCAGACTATTCTGTAACTGCCTTTCACTTTCAAAATTACTTAGCACCCAATCACTTTATGTGCTAAGTATGGACTGCATTCATACTTAGAAAAAAGGCAATACTCATTTTTAATACTGAAACTTTATACTCTTGAGTCTATATACCAACTTTCTGTTTTTATAACATTGTTGCTGAGGTACTGTGATGTACCATACTGTTAATCATAGTTTCATGCTGACGTCATTCCAGTATCAACCAGAGCACACATTTCCTTTCTCAGGGTCCTAAGAAACCAAACCTTCTACCGACTTTTTCCAGTTTATTTATTGATCAACTTTTAGGTTATTTCTGTCTTGGCAATTATGAATAATGCCATTTGATCACATGAGTGCATATCTTTTGGGGAGTAGTGTGTTTTCCTTCCTTCCTTCCTTCCTTCCTTCCTTCCTTCCTTCCTTCCTTCCTTCCTTCCTTCCTTCCTTCCTTCCTTCCTTCCTTCCTTCCTTCCTTCCTTCCTTCCTTCCTTCCCTTTTCCTCTCTCTCTATCTCTCTCTCTTTCTTTCTTTCTCTCTTTCTTTTTTTCCAGAAAAATGCCTTGGTGTAGAATTGCTGGATTGTAGGTAATTTCTATTTTCACTTTTAAAAGGATTCTTTCTACTGTCTTCCAGAGAAGATGAACTTTTTAGTTGGCTGCACTATTTTCTACTTTGGAACATCTTGAAAGAATGATGAAAACTTGAACTAAAAATCTTAGTCTAAGGAGGTTTCCTTACCTATAGAACAGATCGAGCCCTTTAGAAATGTCACATCCCTTGAAAGGATGACCTGGTGCCAAAAATAGACTTTATGATCAACTCAGTAATCTATTTAGGATATGGTTTCACAAGGTATTTTGTTTCAGGTCAATTTCACTTTCAAAACCAGGGACCCCAGAATTCTTTGCTTGATATGTTAGTCAAATATATAGGTATTGTGGTATTAAAATTTCCAACATAATTTAAAAGAATCCATTATGTCTATCAACATAAATGATATATTCATGAAAAAGAATCTTTCCAAAACTAAAAGAGAAATGAGAGCCAAGTGGCATCTGGGAACCTTGCCCCATATTTGCAAATCTGATTAATGTTTGGCTTAATATTGACAGATTCTCTTTTCAATTTTTGCATTTGATCTCTTGAGATAGTACTTATCATGCAACTTCTGAAAAATGAAAATAAAAATTAGCAAAACAGGATGAATAAAAGTAATCCAAGTCTTTGATTTGATGAAACAAATCTCACTGGGCTCCTAAAATGATCTGTCACTCTCCTGACATTGTAGCCCACATTTTGAAAACACCCAGTACTGAATAATAATTGTTTCTTTTAACTGTTTCATTTTAAATTAAAAAGTTGGAGCAGATATTAAATTTCTCCATATAATAGGTATAATTGATTCAACTCGAATCCCGAATAAGAGATAGGGGGAAATATTACAATATAGACTTACAGAGAATGTGGCTTTGAAAAACATGGAAAACAATCCTGATGTCATTTCATTTTACAGCTTGTGTGAATTGTCTCTATTATTTAATAATGACAAATTTGAATCAGTTACTTAATCTTTCTAAACTTAAGTTTTCCATCTATAAAGTGGGGATAATAATATTTAATGTTTGGTTTTGCTGCAATTATTAAATCAAGTCATATTTATCAAACACTTAGCCTAATGTATGACACATAGTAAGCACCTATTCTTAAGCATTTATTTCATGTTACTTTATCCACGTTTTGATCTGCTTATAAGCACATGTAAAGTGTCTTTAGACAATACTTTTGTGAGCAATATATATTTTTGTGCAGTATATTTCTATATTTGACAATTCTCTTAAGTTCAAATCCTATTGTATATTGGCTCAATGCACTTTGTTAAAAATTTGAATTTATGTTAGGAAATTACTTTCCTAAAGGCTGAATTCTAAAGGCTTGTGTAGCAGGGCTATATAAGGCTATTTGATGGTTTTATTTAGATTCTAAGTTCAGAGTACATTGATAAACAAACTAGAATAGCTGTATCCTCAGCTTTAACAGGCGATATAATTTGTTTGACATTTTACAAATTTTATAGGTAAGAAATGAAACATTTATTGAATACAAAGCATTAGTATAAGCACTTGAGGATATAGGTGACTTCTGTTCATATATATGGAATTTTTTTTGGTCTCAACCAGCATTTAATAAAAGTGAATTTATTGCTTTACTGACCTAACACCTACTATTAATGGTTTTGTTTTTTCTTAGCCGGCAGACCTTTAAAAGATTTCATAGCACACTTTATCAAATTCCTTATTTTCCAGACAGGAGGTCACCCTTGGGCAATATATTGTAAAGAGGCTAATTTAATCCTTTTAAAAATCCTGGTTGAGATAAAGCACAAATTAGGGAAGGGTGGAAAACAGAATGAAGTAGACTAGAGGTTGAAATTGCTGTGTAAACAAGCTCTCTACTAGTGCTATGGCAGTAAGCATGAGGGAGAGAGCATCAGAATGTTACGGGCTGACATATGTTCATTTCCAAGCTCATATATCAAAGTCCTAGAACCTAATAATATCTTGGAGTGAGAGTATATTTGGAGATAGTCGCGTGAAGAGTCTGTGAGCTTAAGTGAGGTCACTGAGGGTGGGTCCCAAGCCAATGTGACAGAGGCTTTATAAGAAGAGAGAGAGACCTTAAAGAACTGGCATGTTTGCTTTGCAAGTGAGAACTGTGGACTTATACCTGGGCACTATATGGATTTTGTGCACTCTGGGGCACACCTCCTGAATATCATGCTGAGAGTAGCCTCTGAACCCCACTATGTGTGCTTTCCGAGAGATAGAGAGAGAGAGAGAGAGCGATTAAAATACTCATATAGACAGATGACCTCTTGAAGACAGAGGAAGATCAACTAAGCTCTGAATACTGCAGGATGTGAACCCAAATAAATGTTTTCATTAGTTATTTGTTTATATGTTTATAATTATCCTTAAAAGCATCAAACTGTTTCCTTATTAATTTTCAAATGAGCTTTGTCTTAAAAATCTAAATTAACAATCAAAATACCTTCTTAGAGGATCATTTTTTTTTCTCTTGCGTTTTTGTCCCCATTAATTTTTTGGCGGTAAGGTTTTAAATAGCTTTGGAATAAATTAAACATTTTTTCATTGCATTAGGTTATGTTAAAGTTATAGAACTATGGATAATTCAGTCATGAACAATAAACTACCTGTGATTCATGTGGAAAAAAAATCAGTGTATGCAAATCCAGTGTGGCTTTTTCTGGAGATGCTAAATTAGGGATCGCAAATACTGTAGAGTTTACTAAATTTGGACTTTCTCATTTGTCTAGCTTCCATTAGCATAGAGACCATAAACAAAATTAATTTAGGTGATGAATTCAATGTAACAATTCTTTTCTCTTGATTTTATGATTTTATGACTGATAACAAATTATGAAGAGTTTTGAAAAGAGTGCTCTTTCTCCACATATAACATTAATTTCTTTTCCTTGTCAAATCAAGTAGTAAAACAGTGGTTTGAAATTCAGCAGGGATTAAGTTGAAAGTACAAAATTTTTGAAAAAGGTTTCAAAGATTTCTTTTCTAATATTTATCTTTCTTACCAATTCATCATTTTATACAAAGAATCTTATTTTTTGTAATAGAGATTAAGATGGAAAATAGATACAAAAGAGTTTCTGTTTGACTGGTTAACTGGCTAGCCTGTTAACTACATTAACCAGTCTTACAGGGAGTGTAAACCATTTTAATAAGTAGTTCTCCTTTGTTTCCGCTACTTGGATCAAATGTGAGGATCTAGGTCCATTGGCAGTGCTGGGGTGTGTGTGCTTATGACTGTGAGTACTTATGTGCACCTCCCCGGCACTGGTTCTTACTGTGCGCCTATGGCAGTAGGGGGAGGCAGGTGCCAAGGGTGTTTGCAGCTTGTACCAGTCATATTCATATACCTGTGCAAGCCAGTTGGGGGCCTAGACTGGAGTTTTGCCCTTGTATGAACACACAGAGTGTATGCCACTCTTTTTTGTTAATACTTTTGTTTTTTCATTGAATCACTGTGAGCTAGACCATTATAAAGCTGTTCATGACTGGATTTCAGTCATACAGTGTCTGTGAGAGACTCACAGACATGGGGCAGAGCTGCTACTGGCTCTCCCTGTGCCCAGCCGCTCACGAGGTGCCCGGGAGGGATGGCGTGTTCTAGCCCTGGCCCTCCACCCCAGCAGAGCCTCACAACAAGCCAGGCGACCCCCCCACTCCATGAGGGCCTCCATTTTCCACATCCAGACTTCCCCCTCGTCAGAACTCCACCCAGCAGACCAGCCTATTACAGCCTGGCTCGTCAATAAATGCTGGATTTAGAGATGACTACAAGAGTATGCTACCCGCACGGCAGAGCCTGGCAAGCTACCCGTGTCGTATTTGATATGCCAGATACCAGTAACAATTATAGACCTCATTCCCATGACCTGATGGAATGGTTTGAGGCTCTTTATGTTCCTGGAGCAAGCAGGTGCCCTTGGGCTCTACTTGCATGAGACAGGACATATGGAGAAGTTACTGGTGCCCGCTCGAGCAAATCAATGATGAACGGGAAGACAGTGATACAGTGATACAGTGATGAACACACAGGCCCAGGCTTTGGGCCGCTGCGTTTCCAGGCCCTTGATGGGATAACGATGGAACGAGAAGGACGTCAGAGACTGACAGAAGTGAATACACATAGTCGGAGTCTAAAACTGGAGCCATCTGAAAAGGGGTTGTGGCCGCTGTGGCTGGCCACTGTGCTCCTAGTTGTGAAAGCTGTGGACGGTGTCTCAGCCGGCATCACCGATGAGCGGGATGCTCTTGCTCCTGCTTTCCTACCCGGTCCCAGTCCTCTTCCTAAGTTTTAGCTTTGCCATTGATTGGGTGTGGGTATATTGAGATGCGACATTCGTGTAGGTGTCTGAGAAGGCGGGGAACCTGGCTCACCTTCTTTCTTTGTGAATCATTGACCTGTTTCTAGACTGGAGCTTTCTCCTGCACCGAGGTAGGTGGACTCCAGGACGCAGTTAGTAGGGTTGCAGGTATGGCTCATTAAACCACTTCCCAGGGATCCTTATTACTGTAATAATTCCTGAAAACTGCTCCAAAGCCCAGGGCCGGCCTAGTTCTAACGACAGACTTCCTATGCGTCCCCAAATCCGTCTCAGAGTTCACAGTGGGCGCGATTTCACTGGGCCTCTTCAGAAGCCAGCGAAACTTAAGGGGAGCACATTAGTAGACCCATTCCAGCCTGATTCTTCTCTTGGTCTCTGCTTTTTCTTTCCTAGTTCTTTTACTGGGCAGTGCTGGGGTAGGGAGTATGCAGCGCAGGTAGAATGAAGTTGGCTTTTTTTCGTGATTGCTCTCAAGATTTTTTTGTTCCAGGAAATTGCTAAATTTCAAGAGGGCTTTGGGCGTCTCCCAGACCTGTTTTTGTTCCTGGAGTTTATGGTCGTTTAATAGTGGATCTTTGTGGGAGACTGAGGCCTGTGTTTCAAGTCGCAGAATCTTGACATTGTAACTCAAAAACTACATGTATCTTCTTAATGGCCTGAGTAAGGAAAGTAATGTGTCTTTTTGAGCCAGTAATTCTGTTCTTGAAATGGATGCCAGGGAGTTGCTATTTTAACCAGTATTTGAAATCAATCCAAATCAAATGACCAGATAAGTGGATAAAGGAGCTGTCTTATAAAAACACAATGGCATGTTACTCAGGTAAGCTTTTAAGAAAAGAGGAATGAAATCCTTCCTTTTGCTTCAAATTGGGTGGTCCTAGAGGGGTTCATGATTTTTTTTTTTTTTTTGCTTTTTGGGTCACACCCGGCAATGCTCAGGGGTTTCTCCTGGCTCTGCACTCAGGAATTACTCCTGGCGGTGCTCGGGGGAACATATGGGATGCCGGGGATCGAACCCAGGCCAGCACAGGCCGGCGCGGGCAAGACAAACGCCTTACCCGCTGGGCTATTGCTCCAGCACTAAGAGGAGTTCTATAATTAGTAAAATAAGTCAGAGGGTGAAGGACAAATCAGCGTTTTGTTATCACTCAAATGTGGTATATAAAGAAACAAAGCAAGGAAGGAAATGAAAAATATCTGAGAACAGTAACCCCTTAGAGTTTGAATACAGATCTGAGGTTACCAAGTGGCGTGTGGGAGGAGGAAGAGGAGGACTTAAAGTGACACCAGCACAGTGATGGGGGGGTCCTGACATTTCTGTGGTGGGAGATGGGCAATGTATATTGAAGCATATATCTAAACTTTTTGGGTTTGTTTTTAATTTTTTAATTTTTTTGAGAACTGATTTAGAATTTAATAATTTTTTAATAACATCATGAGGTTGACATTTACAAAGCTGTTTATGATTGAGTTTCAGCCATATAATATTGCATCACCCATCCCTCCACCAGTGCCCATTTCCCACCACCAGTGTCCCCAGTTTTCCTCCCTTACCCCCCCAGCTGTCTGCCTCTGTGGCAGGCAATTTTCTTCTTTCTTTCCCTCTCTCTTCCTTTTGCACATTGTGGTTTGCAATACATACACTGAGGGGCTCTCATGCATATCTCTTTGTCTACTTTCAATACTCAGTTCTCGCGTTGCATTACCATTTCCTCTGCTCCACACATAGTTGTGATGATTGCTACCCTTTACATGTCCTCCTCGGTCCTGTTTTGCCTAGCCTTGGATATTACTCTCATAATGTGTATGTGTGTGTATTTATATATATATAATATCTAACAATGTGTATATATATTTAATAAATCTAACATTGTAACCACGTTACCGCAACTACAACAGCGATAAAATAATAAAGACAAATCTTCACTCCTGGAGGCAAAAGTCATAGCAGATAAACTCAAAGCTGGCCAGTTGGACAAACGAATTAAAACGTGGTGCCAGAGAGTACAGCAGGTAGCCATATCCCTTACATGCTGTGGACCCAGGCTTGGTCCTTGGTACCCTCATCTAATCTCTCCAGTCTTGGTAAGAATGATCTGAGTGAAGATCAGCACAGGTGGGTGTGGTTCACAAACAAATAAGACAAATAATTACAACTCATCTGTGGCTCTATTAGGGGTTACATATACATTGAAATATGAATTTTAATCATGGGAATGCAAGTAACAACAGAGTAAATGTAAAATAAAAAAATACTGATGCTGCTATAAGTGCAACACTTTTTTATATTTGTTTTTTGGGCCACACCAAATTCTTAGAGCTTACTCCTCGCTCTACATTCAGGAATTACTTCTGGTGTTGCTCAGAACCATACAAGATGCTGGGAATTAAATCTGGGTGACCATATGGAAGGTAAGAGTCTTACCTGCTGTCCTATCTCTCCAGCACCAAAATACAACATCATTCAAAAACTCCTATACAATATAATGAATTATATAAACTCCTATACAATGTAATTTTAAATATAAAAAATTTAGTATAAACTACTAGGAGCTTATCATTAAATTTGTTTTTATTGCATCATATAGATGTAGTACATGTCATTTATTATGTTTTCTAATCATCAGGATATGTCTGGTTTCACCATCAATATGATAATAAGCTGATAATGAACAAAGTAGGATGGGACATTTCGAAACTTGTGCGGTTATTTTTGTTTGTAGACTCACTTCTCTTTTGGTGCATGGTAAAGCTATTTAAAGCTATGAACCACTATATTTTCTCTCTCTATATATGGATATCTCTTACATATTGAACTTAGAATTTTGATATATTGAATCTTAGCTTAGGGCCTATTATATATTCTAATAGATGATGAGCAAATTAAATTATTTTGAGAGGAGGAATGCTTTAAGAAGACGGTATAATTTTCTTTAGCTCCTTTTCTATATTTAAATATGATTTAGAGGGAAAAAAATCAAACCATAGTACTTAATGCTTTTAAAGCAAGAATTAAAGTGCATTAAGCTTTCTTGAATCTTGTTATCTGTCATTCCAAATCCTCTTGAAGTTAGGTATAAAGAATAATAAATATATATTCAGTCAGTATACTGAAGATTTTTACTGGCTTTTGGATTAGAAGATTTTCAACTATCAGTGTTTAAGCTTCAACTTACTGTCAGTCTTGACAAGGCCAAAATAAGATTCTAATAGTTGAGATTGTAGAGAAGAGTGCTTTTTCATTAGGTGAGGCAAAATGTCAATTAAAAGGGCATTGAGATAAAGAAATAGAAACTAGATTACGCTTATACTTTTTTCATGGATGATAAGAAAATCCATTTTCGAGTTACATTTCATTGAGGATATACTATTAGAGGTAAAGCTGAAATAGCTCACACACTTAAAAGACTCCTTTAGTCCTCAAAAAGACATATTGACTCCCTAATCATAATTTCAAAAGAATTTTGGGACCGGAGTGATAGCACAGTGGGTAGAGTGTTTGCTTTACATGCAGCCTACATGGGATCGATCCTCAGCATCCCATATGGTTCCCCTGAGCACTGCCAGGAGTAATTCCTGAGTGCAGAGTCAGGAATAACCCCTGAACATTGTTGGATGTGACCCAAAAAGAGAAAAGAATTCAAAAAGATTTTTTTTTCTTTTTTTGGGTCACACCGGTAATGCTCAGGGGGTTTCTCCTGGCTCTTCACTAAGGAATCACTCCTGCCGGTGCTTGGGGGACTGTATGGGATGCCAGGGATCGAACCCAGGCTGGCACTGGCAGGCCGCATGCAAGGCAAATGCCCTACCCGCTGGACTATTGCTCCGGCCCCTCAAAAGGATTTCTTTGTCTTAAACAATCATGTTTTAAATAAAATGAAGTGCTAAGGTCAAATACTGTTAGTAACCTATAGAAGCTACGTAATTAGCAATCATCTATTTCCATTCATCTTTCCTAGTAGTGACTCACTACTAAAATCCTGAGCATTTGCAATCTTTTGTGGGATTTCTAATCTTTTTAGAGTCTAACATTGGGGACCAGAGTGATAGTACAAGGGGAGGGCATTTGTCTAGCATGCAGCTGACCTGGATTCAATCACCAACATCCCATACAGTACCCCAAGCATCACCAGGGATAATTACTGAATGCAGAGCCAGAAATAACCCCTGACCCAAAAAAAAAAGACTAAAAAACGGAAGTCCAAGATTATATATGATATATGCACATAAAAATAAACCCTCTGGAGATTTTTACTGTCAATGTCCTTTTTAGATGTAAGATTGAGCTTAAGTAACACTGATGATTGTGTATGCATCTATAAAATTGAGAAACACAATCCTACAATGTTCTATCCTGAGTTATCTATGTAAATGAAATAAGGTTTCTCTTTGATGGTTACTACACATAGTGAAAAGTTTTGGATGACTTTTTCCATTGATTTAAAATGCCTTCTTAGAATTTAATAGGTAGACAATACATAAAGTACATAGGTAGACAATACATAAAGTAAGAAATTCACATAGAGAAGACCTGGGACACCTCAAAGATACTTGTGGGACTTTGGGCATTGATTTGCAGAGAGTAGTTGACATTATAAACTTACCTAATTATTTCATAATATTTAGTGCTTCTTGCAGTTTATTGGAAAATTTCCATTATATTAAAACTTAGCTACTACTTTCAAATATCTTTTCCTGAGTTTCCATAAATTTAACTGTTATCAAACTTATTAAAATTTATTTAGATCAGAGGTGACTACAAGAGTGTGCCACCCGCACGGCAGAGCCTGGCAAGCCTCCCATGTTGTATTTGATATGCCAAATACCAGTAACAATTATAGACCTCATTCCCATGACCTGATGGAACTGTTTGAGACTCTTTATGTTCCTGGAGCAAGCAGAAGCCCTTGGGTTCTACTGGCATGAGACAGGACATATGGAGATGTTACTGGTGCCCACTCCAGCAAATCGATGATGAACGGGAAGATAGTGATAGTGATAGTGATCTTCTTTTACTTAGCTCCTTAAGTCTCTGTGTTTATATATATATATATATATATATACATATATATGTATATATATATATATATATATATATATATATTTTTTTTGCTGAATTTGGGAAGTTTTCAGCCATAATTTCTTTGAATTTTCTCTTAGTTCCACTTTATCCTTGCCTCATAGAAATTCCATATTGCAGGTGTTGTTTTTCTTAAAAAATACCATTAGACTGTAGAGTCTTTTGCGATCTTTCCAATTCAGTGTATCTTTATGTGTAAATTATATTTCTCAGTCCTCTAGTTTACTGCTCTAATCTTCCCTTATCCCATACTATAACTGTTTAGCAAGTTTATTCACTTGTATCACTTGTCTTCCCGTTGATCGTCGATTTGCTTGAGTGGGTACAAATAGCATCTTCATACGTCCTGTCACGCGCTAGTGTAGCAAGTTTATTATTCTTATTAAAATTCTCAGTTCTATCTTCTCTATTTAGTTATTATTTTTTAAAATAAAAGTTTAAATAAATTTACTTAGATGTATGTGTAAGAGACAGAGAAAGAGTGTGATTTAGATGTGTGTGTGAGAAAAAGAGAGTGACATGTTCAACACAAAATAGTTTTCTTCAAAGGGACTTGACAGTCACATCTCATGTTGAGATGTGAACCATGTCTAGGGTGGAGAATTACACACTAGTTATTTAAAAAAATTACTTCAGATTATTTGCTGATGTTTTCTAATTGCTGAAACATTTTTGTGTTGACTGCTTTTAAAATCTGTCATATAATTCACCTTTATCTTGTTGGGATTGTCTTTTTTGGCCTTTTCTGTATACTTTGTGATCTCTTGATTCTTGGCATGAATAATGATTTTTTATTGCATCTAAAACATTTCTTTCATATGAGAGAAAACTGTGAAACCTATTTAATTCTATGCTTAACAAGCAGTTGCCCTGTTGTTTAGACAACTGGCCTTGACTTATTGTTGGGTCCTGGTTTCAATAACAGTTTACTATTCAGGGAACTTGCACGATTAATTTGATCTACTTGGTCTATCTGACATTGATATCATTGTTGTTGATCTACCATTGTGCTCCCCAAGGTGGCAGAACAAATTTTCTCAGACTGAGAACCTGGTGTCTCTGTGTGGAAAAGAGGAGTCGGAACCCACAGGGATGCTGAGGCTTTCCAGCAAGGAAGGATTGAGGCAGGATCTCTATCCTGTGGGAAGATTTTCCTAGGGTCAAACAAGTATGAAAATACTGGGGGAAAGTGTCTTTTTTTAGACATTGGCAGGAGCAGATTGGTGAAAGAGATTATATTTGAATTGAAATGACACACAACTTTGTTGTTTTAGACAGGTTAAATTTTGATGTGCATCTTAGACAACTGTGGAGAAAAATGTATGCAAATATCCTTGTTTGGGGTTGATGGGGTAAATGTGAGGGTTACAGTGTTAGTCTGGGTATCAACTGTACTTACATGATATTTAAGTAGGATTACAGTAGCTTATCCAGGGAAAATTTGCAATTTAGAGAAGGTTCTAACACAATTAATAATTTTAAAGCCAATTCTAGGAAATGCATCTAGCAAAAAGACACAAAAGAATAAATCAGAGAAAATGAGGATAAAGATCATGCAACCTGGTAGCAAAAATGCTAATTAAGGAAAAAACTTTAAGAAGAAAGAAGTATTTAATTTTGTCAAATGTTTTTTCCAAGATAAAAATATCAAATTGATTCATGCATTTGGTAATTAGAAAATATTAACAACTTGACAAGAGGTATTTTAGTGGTCAGGGTTATTATAAAATAATTTAGGTATGACATTGTCATTCTACTAATTGTGTTTATTTTTCCATTCTAAGTTTCCTCTTATGTAAAATGATGATTTTTTTCTTATGTTCATCTGTTTCTCTTTTTATGCCCTTATCACAAGGCAAAATGCAAAGATATAACATATAAGAGACTTTACACATATTTTCTCATTTAATCTTTAAAGTGACCCTATAGGAACAGTGTGCTAATAATTGTCAAAAGTGCTAATACCAACCTAAAACTAAGCATTAAATACAGGCAAAAAGATGCACATGATAACCTCTAAATGTATGTATTAAAATCCACAATGTGTAAGAGAAGGAAGAAAGAAAGAGAGAGAGAAGTGAAAGAGAGAAAAGAGATAAAGAACCTGCCATAGAGGAAGGCTTGGGGACGGGGGAGGGAATCGGGGACATTGGTGGTGGGAAATGGGCACTGGTGGAGGGATGGGTGCTGGAACACTGTATGACTTAAACCCAAATGTGAACATCTTTGTTATTGTATATCTCATGATGGTATATTACAGGGTCTCATGTCCATTTACAGGTGAAGAAAGTGAATCTCAGAAATGCTAAGTAATTTGTCCAAGAACTACAGATAGTATCAGAGTCAGCTCTTAATCTTTATATTTTTTGTTTGTTTACATGGTGCTTCAGATGGAACCCAGGTCTCATGACTACAAAACATGCACTATACCATTGAGCCGTACTCTGAGCTCACCAGAGTCATCTTTTGAGATGAAATATTCCTTAAGTCATTTTATTTATTCTTAGTACATTTTGCCTTTTCATTGTTGGGTATGTTTTAAGGTTTAAACTTACCTTGAGTACATACGTAGTTGAAGTTTCCAGACTTTAGAACAAAAAAATAAATATTGTTTATTCTAAGAAAAATTTTAAAACGCATAGGAAAAGTCTAGAATAATGGGCAAATAATCACTTCACAAGGAGTAAAGAGAAATGAGTTAGTATAGGGTGTAAACATTTGTCTCATGTGGAACTCTAGCTGGGACCCATTATGTAGACTGAAGAGTGACGAAAGATAGACCAGGAAACTAAAGCATACTCTATTATGGACTTTAGCTTATTAGACAGGAGAGAATCTTAGAATTCATGATTGGGGGACAATGAAATTTAAGAGCTAGGGCATCTTGGAAAGGACCAGAAAATAAAACAATCTATTAGATATTTGTTTATGAGCAATTGGAGTTTGCTGAGACATACAGACATGGAAAGACAGAGAAGCTACAGAAACAGGAAACACCAGGATGTGTCAGAAGTTTGAGGGACTAAGGGGGACAAATAGCAAGATCTTTACTGTGATTTTCATGGGAAAGAATAGGTAAGACGAAGCAGTGCAGTTAAGGTCAATTAAGGTTAGTTGGCGTGATGTCAACTGGCTTTGTTTATAGTGGTCTGTTACTTCCCTGAACACCAGTACTTGACCCTCGACAGAGTATTATCTTGGATACTGTGAAGCTGACAAAGAAAACTATTGGGAATATAACCTATTCATTGATTGACTTTTATATGAAATAAAAACTGGTTCACAGGCAAATTGTTTTCTACCACTAGGAATTAGCTAATGCTAATTAGAAGGGCACTCATACATCCATGTTCGCATGACCCCAAATGTAAAGACATCCAAAACAAAGGAAAAGAAGCAATCATTTTACAATATAAAGAATTCATCAAGTACCAGGCAAAGACTTTATCTTATTTATTTCCCACAGTAACCCTTAAGGCAGGAATTATGCTTTGATTTTCTAAATAAGGGCACTATTTACAATTCTGCCAGTGTAAGTAATCACTTGGCACGGGCTTCGCTGTTCTGCAGTTACTAACAGAGCGTGTCTGTGGGTGGTGGAGATAAATAGGACTAGATGATTGCTGGTGTTTCTCATTGCTGGGCCTGCTTGGTAAACTCTGAGAGATCGATAAGAGAGGAGAGATTCCAGGAAGCTTATTGTGGCAGTGTTTGCAGGAAGTACTGCTGAGAGGGCGCTCACTGGGGGAGTGTGATAATAGCACTACAAGGATACAGGCCTAGGGGAGAATTAAACTAATAGCAAGAAAACCTGCATTCTAACTCTCTTTCTGTTGAGTGACATCCTGGGCTCATGAAACTAAGACTGAAAACAATTCTGAATAGGCTGGTGGTTTAAGTCACAGCTGTGAACTAGGAATGGAAACGTTGTGTTTTTATAAGTTGTTTAGTAGTTATGTAGGAAGTATTAATAGTAAATAATGAACATGATTTTAACTGGAGCAGGTTTTCTCAGTAAGAAGATTGCTTTATGCTTTGTTTGGGGCCATACCTGAACACATTTGGGGACACTCCCCGATTTGTGCTCAGGAGTAACTGCTGGTGATATTTGGGTGGCCATATTGGGTGTTGGGGATAGAACTCTGGTCAGCTATATGCAAGGCAGGAAACAACCCCTTGTATTATTTACTCAGCTCTAGTAAATAGAAATTGGATTTTTAAAAAATTAAACTGGATTCTGTTTGGTAGAATTTTGTTGAAGGTCTTAGCATCTGTGTTCATTAGGGAAATGGGTCTGTAGTTTTCTTTTTTTGTGACCTCTCTGTCTACTTTGGGTATCAGGGTGATATGTACCTTGTAGAAACTATTTGGGAGTATTTTTGTTTCTTCTATTTCCTGGAAGAGCTTGAAAAGGACTGGCAGTAGGTCCTCTGCAAAGGTTTGGAAGAATTAACTGGTGAATCCATCTGGACCTGGGCTTTTGTGTTTGGGCAGACTTTTAATTACTGTTTCAATTTCCTCAATGGTGACAGGCTTATTCAGGTAATGAGGGTCATCTTGTTTCATTCGTGGGAGGCTATAGAAGTTCAGGAATTTGTCTGTTTCTTCCAGGTTCTCTTCTTTCATGGCTTACAAACTCTGGACATATCTCTGATAATCTTTTGATTTTGTGGTTTCTGTTTGATGTCCTGCTTTTCATTTATGATTCTATTTATTTGGAATCTTCTTTCCCTTTCTTAAGAATTTTGCAAGTGGTTTGTCCATCATAATGACCAAGTAGGATTCGTCACAACATGCAAGGATGGTTCAATGTTCACAAGTCAATTAACATAATACACCACATCAATAAGAGAAAAAAATAAAAACCATATGATCATATCAGTAGACGCAGAGAAAGCATTTGACAAGATCCAACACCTGTTCATGATAAAAACTCTCCATAAAATGGGAACTGAAGGAGCCTTCCTCAATATGTCAAATTCATTTACCAAAAGCCCACAGCGAGCATCATTCTCAATGGGGAAAAATGAAAGCCTTCCTTCTAAGACCGGAGACAAGACAAGGATGCCCACTCTCACCACTTCTATTCAATATAGTACTGGAAGTACTTGCCATAGCAATCAGGGAAGAAATGGAAATTAAGGACATCCAGATAGGCAAGGAAAAGTCAAGCTATCACTATTTGCAGATGACAAGCTATGATACCGAGGAAATCCTAAACTCTCTACCAAAAAGCTCCTTGAAACAATAGATACCTATAGTTGAGTGGCAGGGTACAGAATCAATACCCAAAAGTCAATGGCTTTCCGGTATACAAATAACGAAAGAGAAGAAAGATAAACTAAGAAAATGATCACAATTGTGTCACAGAAAATCAAATACCTGGGAATTAGTTTAACTAAGAACATAAAGGACCTGTGCAAAGAAAACTACAAAACACTGCTTCAAGAAGTGAAAGAGGACACGAAGAAATGGAGAAACATTTCCTGTTCATATTGGGGAATTTACATAGTCAAAATGGTAATACTCCCTAGAACTTTGTACATTCAGTGTAGTCCCTATAAGGATACCCATGACATTCTTCAAAGAAATTTACCAAACACTCCTAAAATTTGTATGGAATAATAAGCCCCCATGGATAGCTAAAGCAGTCCTTGGGAAAAAAGAAGGTGGAGGCATCACCTTTCCCAACGTCAACCTATACTACAAAGTGGTAGTAATTAAAACAGCATGGTATTGGAGTAAAAGACCTGTAGACCTAGGAATAGAGTTGAGTACACTCACACCCATACTCTAAATCATGATCATTTAATCTTTGATCAAGAAGCAAATAGTATGAAATGGAGCAAGGAAAGCCTCTTCAACAAGTGGTGCTGGGAAAACAGGCTAGCTATGCGTAAAAAATTAATTTGGACCTCTGTCTAACACCATAAAAAAAGTCAGTTCAAATGGATAAAAGATCCCAATATCAGATCTGAATCCATAAAGTATATTAAAGAAAACATAGGAAAATTCTACGACTTGGAAGCTAAAGGCATCTTCTAAGATGAAACACCACTAACAAAGCAATTGGAAGCAAAGATAAACATATGGGATTACGTGAAACTGAAAAGCTTCTGCACCTCCAAAGGAACAGTGAACACAATACAAAGGCAGTTCACAGTTGAGAAAGAATATTCACCCAGTACCCATCAGATAAGGGGCAATATGCAGGATATATCAGGCACTGGTAAAATTTCACCTCATCAAAAAAACGGGGAGAAGAAATGAACAGAAACTTCAACAAAGAAGAAATTCTAATAGCCAAAGGCATAAGAAAAATGCTCACCATCACTAACCATCAAGGAAATGCAAATCAAAACAACAAGAAAGTATCATCTCACACCACAGAGACTAGCACACATCCAAAAGAGCAAGAACAACTGGTGCTGGCATGGATGCAGAGAGAAAGGGACTCTCATCCATTGTTTGTGGAATGTTGACTGTCACAGCCTTTTTGGAAAACAGTATTTACATACCTCCCAAAACTAGAAATTGAACTTCCATTTGATGCAGCCATACCACTTCTGGGAATATACCCTGGGAAACCAAAATTACACAGCAGAAACACCATCTGCACTTTTATTTTCATAGCAGCATTGTTCACAATAGCCAGAATCTGGAAACAACCAGAGTGCCCAAGAATTGATGACCGGATAAAGAATCTTTGGTACTTCTACACAATGGAATATTATGCAGCTGTTAGGAAAAATGAAGTTATGAAATTTGCCTATAAATGGATGGACATGGAGAGGATCATGCTGAGTGAAGTTAGCCAGAAGGAAAAGGTCAGTTATAGAATGACTACATTTATTTGAGGGATATATATCATTTATCTATCTATCTATCTATCTATCTATCTATCTATCTATCTATCTATCTATCTATCTATCTATCTATCTATCTATCTATCTATCTATCTATCTATCTATCTATCTATCTATCTATCTATCTATCTATCTATCCATCCATCCATCCATCCATCCATCCATCCATCCATCCATCCATCCATCCATCCATCCATCCATCCATCCATCCATCCATCCATCCATCCATCCATCCATCCATCCATCCATCCATCCATCCATCCATCCATCCATCCATCCATCCATCCATCCATCCATCCATCCATCCATCCATCCATCCATCCATCCATCCATCCATCCATCTATCTATCTATCTATCTATCTATATTATATCCAATATCCATGACCAGGCAAAACTTGGATTAGGAGGTCTTGTTAATAGGTGAAATCAACCTCAAGTGTGTGGGGAGTCAGAAGTTAGGTAAAACAGAGAAGGGAACAGTGTTGTAATAATAGTTGAACGTGATAATACTAGCCTAGAACTGAGCATTGAAGGTAGGCACATGATAACCTCTAAATGTATGTATTGCCAGCAACATTGTATAAGAGAAGGAAGAGAGAGAGATAAAGTGAAAGAGATAAAGAGCCAACGATAGAAGCAGGCTGGGGGTGGGGGAGGGAATTGGGGACATTGGTCGTGGGAAACGGGCACTAGTGGAGGGGTAGGTGCTGGAACACTATGACTGAAAACCAAACATGACCATCTTTGTAATTATATATCTTGCCATGGTATAATAAAATATTTAAAAAAAATTAAACTGGATATTTCTTATTTCAACCTGTTCCTGATTACACTGGTTCACTCCTAGACAACCCTGATTTCTAAAATATATGACTGCAGGTGAATTCATTAATACATTTTATATCTTTAGAAAAATAATTAATATAAATCTTCATATTTAATAGTTATTAATAAATAAGTTCCCTTTTTATTAAACATGAATCCCAGCTTGGTAACAAGAGATCCCCTAAATTATCATTTTTATTTCTTGGCTCAGACCTCTGTGGCTTTATGTCACCTTGTCAGATATCTAGTCCTTGAAAAACACATCTCATGAGCCTACTCTGATCTTTATGATACTGTTCACTACTCTTCTGAAAAAGTGAAAAAATGCATATGCAAAATAAAAATCAGTACAGAGGGGCCTGAGTGATAGTAGTGAACTGGGCTCTTGCCTTGCATCTTGCAAACTTGGGTTTTTATCCCTGGCACCACAGATGGTCTCCCGAGCCATGCCAGAAATCAGAGCTAGGAATTATCCCTGAGCACTCTCAGGTGTAACTTAAAACCAAAAATTAAAAATAAGTGACTCAAAATAGTAACATGTCTTCTTAAGGAGATTAAAAGGACTAATATAATTGATAAGATGAAAACAATTCATTGAAAAAGGAAAGGAAGGAATGCTTTTGCCTGAACGGTAAGAGAAGGTCTCTTTTTAGGTCTTACCTGATGCAGCACAGCATGTGACTATGAAGCACATTGCATTTAACACACTATCAGTGAGACACCAAAGAGAAGGGCTTCAGGAAGAAATGAGTGTCCTCTGACAGCTAAGCACAATAGGTAAAAAGGAAAGAAAAGGACAGTGGGCAGAAAGGGAGGGAGTTAAAATAGTCAATGGTGATGATAGATGTGGAGGTAGCAGAAATTTCAGCTTCAGCCCCAGAGCAGTGGGATCCTTGCCCTGTACCCACTGACCCGGTTTCAATCGCTGATGTCTTATCTGGTTCCCTGAGCCCACCAGTAGTGATTCCTGAGTGTGCAAAAACAAAGACAAAAGCAAACAAAAAGGAATTTCATCTTCTTCTAGTGCTTTCTGTTGGATTTGGGATAAGGAGCACTCTTTATGCTAATAATGGCATATTGTGTTTTTGAAGTGTGCCAAGAGAGTAAGTCAGTCTCAAAAGTTGTAGCAAAGCATGTTAACTTAATTTACTGTGTTGGTCACCCACAATATATTGCAGATACAAAATCACAGACTGTTATGCCAGAAACTGATGTTATAATTACACTGTGTATCAATAAATATTTTAGATTTAAAATAACCAGATTTTGATATAATCAGATTTTGATATAAAAAGTGGCTGAGAAGAGAAAGCATGTTTGTGGATGTGGTTACCAACTGGGCATGTCATATTTGTGAGCTCAGAAGGAGGTTACTGGGAAGCAAAATTAAGCTTGTCACTTGTCACCCCATTGTTCATCGATTTGCTCAAGCAGGTGCCAGTAACGTCTTTATTCGTTGGGAATGAGGTTTATTATTGTTACTGTTTTTGGCATATCGAATACACCATGGGTAGCTTGCCAGGCTCTGCTGTGGTTCTGGGTTCATCCCAGGGGGCCCAGTCTTTTTCTATGTCAGACCATCAACCATCCAGGGCCCACGGGAAGAGCCCTGGATGTAGACAAGCCTGTCTCCTGTCTGTCACCTGCTGACTCAGCAGGGCACCACAGCCACACCTGCAACACCTCAAGGAGCAGGGAAATTCAGCTAATAAAATTAAAAATGAAGACGAGCTGTTTATATATCTGCTGTCTTTTTATTCTAAGACCAGTTTTCTATACTTAGCTTGTGTAACGAGTTAATTATCCACATGTTTTGTTTTCTCATACATCTTGGCATGCTGGTATCCAACTTGTTTTATGTCTCATCATTTTAGAATGATTAGAAATGGGCAGGAATAAAGGACTTTCTTCATATTTCCTATCTATCATCAGCATTGATTCAGCTGTAACAGATAGCAGCCCCAGTATGAAGCTTCCTGAGCAGGGAAATATCACCTAAGGGCACATTCTCAAAGGTGGCACAGGCATCCAACCTTATCTTCTGAGACTCAAGAGGATCAGCTAATCATTTTTTTTTCTCCCTCACTCTCCTTCTGGCCATCCGAATACTTATTCAGACCTGCCCAATTCAGCAGTCTAAGTTACAGAGTGATGCAGTTTGCGTTTATGTTACACTAGGCTATACAGCCTACTGTCCACTAGCCCTACAGGACCTTTGCTCCAAACTCATCTGACAAGAACTTTCTTTGTGAAGAGTGGTTGTTCCTTCACACAGTTACCTATTTCCCAGGTACCACAAACTTTCCATGCACTCTTTAAGCTATTTACTTATACACTATTTCCTGAATAGTTTCTTTTGTCTTTGAGAGTCTAAAATATGCTTTCTGTTTTATGCAGACCTTAGCTGATCCAGGAGACAGCTAACTGGCAGATGTTAGATAGATGTAGGTAGGTAGATGCTTGAGCGACGATAGTCACACATACTGTTCCGTCTCTTCTGTGTCAGAATTCATTGCTTAAATAATAACATAAACATTATCCCTTTTAGATCAATGGTTCATAAAAACAATAGCAATGGATTATTTGTATTATATATTTACAACTCCTTGATTTGTTTCCTTTATCTCTAATATATTAAAATTGTACATTGTCTAGAACAAATGTTCCTTTACTTATAAGAAAATTTCTTTATCATATTATTTGCAAATTTCAGTGCAAATGACTGCTATAGCTGATTCAAGTAATTACTTAAAATTACCTAACGTGATATGACTTACCACAAAAGAGAATAATATTTATACATTTATGACTTCTAGAATTTTCAGTACTTGCCACTGAAAATTGGAAAAATGTAACATCTAGGAGGAAATACTACTTGGCATATTTAAGTGTCCCTCAGATTTATATGAGACTATTATCATCAAAGGTATAATACAAAATTTGGAAGTTATATTACCATACAATATGTTTTATGTCCAAAGTACAGAATGTAAAGAATGAGCAGTCAAAGTCTGCTCATTAGTTAAGCTAATTTTTCTTGCTTTAGTTGAAATAATCCCAAACAATATTTTATTATTTTAATGGTTTATATGCATATACACATGCAAACATACATATATAAAAAGGTTTGCTAAATAGAACTTTGCTAAATAGAGACAGACATGGGCAGAACTGCTACTGACTCTCACTGTGCCCAGCCGCTCATGAGGTGTCCGGGAGGGATGGCAGGTTCTAGCCCTGGCCCGCCACCCCAGCAGAGCCTCACAACAAGCCAGATGACTCCCCACTCCATGAGAACCTCCATTTCCCACATCCGGACTTCCTCCTCCTCAGAACTCCACCCAGCAGACCAGCCTATCACAGCCGGGCTTGCGGCTGCTTGCGGCTGCTGCGGTTCATCAATAAATGCTGGATTATGAGATAACTACAAGTGTATGCTACCCGCACGGCAGAGCCTGGCAAGCTACCCGTGTCGTATTTGATATGCCAGATACCAGTAACAATTATAGACCTCATTCCCATGACCTGATGGAATGGTTTGAGGCTCTTTATGTTCCTGGAGCAAGCAGGTTCCCTTGGGCTCTACTTGCATGAGACAGGTCATATGGAGATGTTACTGGTGCCCGCTCGAGCAAATCGAAGATGAACGGGAAGACAGTGAGACAGACAGTGACAAATAGAACTTAATTATAAACAACTTCTGTCCTGTGGAATTAAACTCAGAGAAATACTAAGTTAATCATGATATATTCCAGTTTTCAAAAAGTACCACCTCTCCTCCTTTACCAAGTGATAGAGTATCATTTAGTAATTTGAAAATTGCACTAGTTGAGCAGAAACACAGATATTATCAAACACTGGTGTGGCAAAATAGTGATTCTCAATAGTATTGCTTGTAGTCAGAGCAATATTCTCTTCCAGTAAACACACACTTTTTCAATTAACTCCAGTTTGGGTTATAACTCTGTCAATATTTAAAATGATGAGCAATTTCTCTTGAGCCCCATGATATGATACTAGAAATTAAATGTGCAGTTTTCGCCAAGCCTTAGAGAAGCATTTAGACATCTGTACATTTTGCTTAGTCTTCTCTAAGTTGTCACTTAGAGTATCACCTTGTCTGCTTGTTTGGCACCATGGGAGTAATATACAAAGAAGGTTCTGAGTTATGGAATGCCAACTAGGACCCAGATATAATTCACTTCCTTTGGAAATAGGAATTATCACTCCCCAAATATGAGCTTATTATGCACTTATATAAATTGTCATTATCCTAGTACATTTGACATTTTTCATACATATTTGATTCCTGTCATCTATATCAATGACAAATGACAGAATAAAGGCCTAGTTAAAAATTATATCATCCAAGACATTTTAAATAATTATGCACAGTTAGAATATGTAAAGCATTTCAATGAATTTAGCCTTTTCTTTTAAGCCCCAGTACACTTGTAAAAAGCTCACACAAGTACAAAATATCCAATTTATCAGAAAAAAGCGACATCTGAGGAGAATCAAGTGACTGAGTCACAACTCTATCACTAGCTCATCTTTGACCTTTAACCTTGATGAGCACTTTATCTTCCCCAAGATTATTATTTCATTGGCAAGATAAGAGAGTTACATCCAAAGATACTTTTGACTCAAATTTATCATCTCTTAAAATTTGCTAAGCAGTCACTTATCCATCAGTTAACTTATTGCTATATGTGATCTATACATAATTTTTATCAAGGTATTTATAATATTTTCAGAAGAAACAGGAAAAAATTAAAGCACAATAAATGTAGTTGATAAATAATCACTGTGGGGGACATATATTGTTCCAGGGATTGAACCCAGTTCTGCTGCAAGCAAGGCAACTGCCCTGCTTGCTGCACTGTGGCTCAAGCCCCCTGCAATTATTTCTATTTTTTTTTTTTTTTTGGGTCATACCCGGCAATGCTCAGGGGGTTTCTCCTGGCTCTGCACTCAGGAATTACTCCTGGCGGTGCTCGGGGAACCATATGGGATGCTGGGATTAGAACCCTGGCCAGCATGGGGATCGAACCCTGGCGGCATGGGGATCGAACCCTGGCGGCATGGGGATCGAACCCTGGCCAGCATGGGCCGGCCACGTGCAAAGCAAACGCCCTACATTTGCTATTGCTCCAGCTGGCTATTGCTCCAGCCCAGTTATTTCTATTTTAAACATGTATTTTTCACTTAGAGTAGTAGCAAATAGCATCATAAAGTTCAGAGTATACTCATGAGATGCAGTTTTGAAGAATAAATATCTGACAAGGTGATATAAAGCCACAAGGACTGAGCCAAGAAATGAAAATAATAATTTAGGGGATCTCTTATAACTAAGTTGAGATTCATGTTGAATAAAAAGTATTTATTTATAAAAGATAATTATTTATAAAAGTTAAGATTTATAGTAATGCCTTTTCTAAGGATAGGCAGTAATGATGAATCTACTGGACTTATTTTATATTTTTAGTATTAATATTTGTTTAGTTGTCTAAGGCGCTCACGGTATTTGATCTCTTGTTTGGGGAAGTATTTTGAAAATGGACCAAACCACCAGAGAGTTGAATGTACAAATATGAACTAAAGAAGTGACAGCTTCTGTCATGTCTTCTTTATTAGTGGGACCTTTGTGTCAGCTATTTCTATTCAGTACACAAATATGAACCAAGTGAGAAAAGAGAAATAATGCAAAACAATAAGAATTGTCCTGGAGAAATGGGCTGAAGTAGTAAGCTCAAACTTTCAAAGGCAAACTTCATTCAGTATTGTTTTCCAGTTCTGCTATTTCTAGAAAATATTAGGCGGCAGGGGAGATGGAACAGGTGGGTATTGGAGTAGTCCAGCTATGAGAAAGTGGGACTTTAAATCTAGGAATACTGCAATTAGCTAACACTGGGACTAAGGAAGGAAATGTGCTACTTGTGCAATTTACTTCTGATTTTACAAGTCTTAGAAACAAAGGACCATCGCATCAGTAGAAGATTAGGACTCTTGGGATTGGTTAAAGAAAATAGAGAAGCCTTAAGATATAAAATCCTGGAAAGAAGGGGTCATGTAAGTGATCTGACTTCCCCATTCGGAAACAAACAAATTTGGCTTTAGAAATTTTAGATGTACATTACTAAGGAGGGAGAACAGCTTTCCTAAAACGTGCAAACTTGGGCAGGAGTACAGTGGATAAGGCATTTGCCTTGCAGGTGGCTGACTTGGGTTTGATCCATTGCACTGTAAATGGTTCCCAGAGCACTACGAGAAGGGATCCCTGAGCAACCCTGAACATAGCAGGGTGTGACTCTTGCTTACCTCCAGTGAGTAAAAATGGCAGTTTGACGAGATGAGGGATTTCATAGTTCATCTCTATTGTACCTCTTTTAGATGGATCTGGTGGGACTGTATGTTATAGGACAGACTGGAAAGAATCTACATTTCCATACTTCATGTTCCTAAGGTTTATTTCCTCTTTGGAGGTTAAAAAAATCCTAATTATTGGGCTAGAGCAATAGTGCAGAAGTTTGGGTGTTTGCCTTGCATGTGGCTCACCCAGGTTAGATCCGACATTCCATATAGTCCCCTGAGCACCACCAGGAGGAATTTCTGAGTGCAGAACCAGGAGTAACCCCTGAGCATTGCTGGGTGTCACCCAAAAAGCCAAATAAAAATACCCTAATGATCACTGGTATTACCATTCCATATAGAATACTCAAGGACACTTTGGTTTCCACGGTTATGCTGCAATGCACTATTCTAAGTGTGGTTCACTTTGCTATAGTGAATACAGGATAGTAAGGGAGAAAAAAAGATAATAGATAATTAACTTTATGGTAAATCACACTTTGAAATTTATAACCATAGTTTGAATTTAGCAGTAGTAACTTACTAATGGCAAATATCATTATCAGAGGCCCCTCTCCTATTAGAAACTACAGCTCAGTGAAACATGCTTTCTCAAACATAGAAATAGTGTCTATTGTTTTAATATTTATTGCACGTAGGAACCATGAAGGGTTCACTAAATATATGACAGGCTATAGATAATTATTTTGTATTTTTCTTTCTTCGGGCAAGAGTACATTAGAAGAAGGGCATTATTTCTTTATTTTAGTACCTAGTTAAAACTGAAGGTTAAGTTGAAAAGTTGATTTTTTCTGCTTTAAACTGAATTTTCAGGGCTATCTTTTGCTTTGTAAAGTATGTGAAAAAGCTTAAGAATTAGAAAGGATGGGTCAGAGATAGTACGGCAAGCAAGGTGCTTGCCTTGCACTCAGTCGATCCAGGTTTCATCCCCAGCACCTCATGTGATACTCCCGAATACCTCCAGAAGTGATCCCTGAGCACAGATCCTGGAGTAAGCCTGAGTACTTCAGATTGTGGACCAAAAGCAAAACAAAAATAGAATTAAGAAGGAAGAGGGGATTACAAATCAAATAAGAGACAGGATGTTTCTTTTTTTAATTTTTATGCACCTCAAAAGAAATGGTAACCAAGATACAAAGACAATCCACAGAGTGGGAAAGGATATTCACCCAATACCCATCTGACAAGGGGTTAATATCCAGGATATATCAGGCACTGGTAGCACTTCACAAGAAAAAAGCAGCCAACCCCATCAAAAAATGGGGAGAAGAAATGAACAGAAGCTTCCAAAAAAGAAGAAATTTGAATGGCCAAAGGCATATGAAAAAGTGCTCTTCATCTTTAATCATTAGGGAGATGCAAATCAAAACAACAATGAGGAACCATCTCACACCACAAAGACTGGCACACATCCAAAACAGCAAGAACAACCGGTGCTTGCGTGGATGTGGGGAAAAAGGGACTCTGATCCACTGTGGGTGGGAGTGCCGACTGGTCCAGCCCTTTTGGAAAATGAGATAGGATGTTTCTTTACAAAATGAGAAAAACATGTACTTAGGACTTAAGACAAAAAAATCAATAAACTTTTCTAAACAAAGGTGAGGAGGAAAGTTGATTTCAGTTACCAGTGCCTGCAGGCGTCCAGTGCGGCTGTTTGTTTCCGTGCTGCCCGTGGACCTGAGACATTTGGAGCTGCCTCACTTTCCCTTCAGCCCACATCTTCCAGGTCTAGCCCTAAAACATCTAAGTAGTTTCTCTTATCAGTTTCTCATGAGGACATTACTTCTTCATATATCAAGGTTCCATGATATATTTGCCAAGGGAAAGACACTTGACCTTTCTCTGTGCCTGGGTTTAATCCTATTTGATGAGTGCCTTTGCTCCACTAATGTCAAAAATGAGAGGAGTCAGAAAAGCTCTTTTCCACAACAGCATTTACTACCTTGGGCTCTAGAATGAAATCACCTTCAGATATTCTTAGGTATTGTAAAGAAAGTCATGTTGCACTTGAGTCATTTCATGTAGTACAAATAATGGGATTATGGGCCGGAGCGATAGCCCAGCGGGTAGGGCGTTTGCCTTGCTGGGCCGGCCTGTGCCGGCCTGGGTTCGATCCCGGCATCCCATATGGTCCCCCGAGCACCGCCAGGAGTAATTCCTGAGTGCAGAGCCAGGAGAGACCCCTGAGCATTGCCGGGTGAAAAAAGAAAATAATAATAATAATAATAATAATTGGATTAGACTTAGAAATTATTTAGGCATTTTTTTAGAGAAAAGGTAAACTTTGAGAGGTTATTGAGTTTTTCAGGAACCCAGTTTGGTTAACTAGAAAACCAAGTTCTTGATTATTTTTGTTTTTATCTCCTCCCCTACTCCTATTTGCTAATGCTTTCCTGTTTCTGCAAATAAATATCAAGTTAGTATGTATCGTCTTTACTTAAACAAACCTGTTTCATCAAATGACCCTGAATCTTACATATATGTATCAACCTTTTGCTTGATATAATTTAAATATCTTAAATATTTAAGAAATATGTTTCTATGAGGAGCTCAGAGAATAAATTGCTAAAAATATGGTTTATTCATGACCAGTTATCCTGTTTAGTCTCTGTCTTGCTGTAAATAGCTGAAGAAAGAATCGGAGAAATAAAAACCTCTCACCAGTTTAGAGATACAAATTATAAGGAAAATCTTAAGTGGATCTTCTAAAAGGACTGTTACAACTTACTATATATCAATTAATCACCCTATAAAATATATGGAAGCTATTACATAAATTTATTTATAGTCTATTTCTGTCTATTTGAAGTCTGATTTGAATGTATCTTTCATGAAATTGTAGAATTATTGCTGCGTAGTATTAATATATTGTCACTTATCATTTTCAGTTGCATATTATCTGTGCAATATTAAAAGTAAAAGAATCATAGTATCATCTCTCATAAGTACTAAAGTACTTAAAAATATCCACCTTAGATCAATATTAATAAGACAGTAAAAGAAAAATCACCTTGGAAAGTGATGACCCAACAGTTAAATTGCACATTAAGGAGAATGCAGGTCTTCTTATATCAACCACTATTGGCTGTGTGGTTTGAACTTGAATGTTAAGTGTAAACTACATTACACTGGAGGTTTGATACAATAGTGTGAATGTGAATGTCAGAGAACTGCCTTATAAATGACACTTTGTTGATAATCATGTTATGGTGGAAAGTGACAGGCACCAGTTCTGCTTGGCATTTACCCAGAGACCCAATAACTCAATTCCAAATCCATTTGAGTGCCTATGTTTATTGCAGCACTATTCACAATAGTGAAAATCGTGAAAAATTAAAACAAAACAAAATCAACGGAGCTACAAGACTAGATTAAGAACCTGTACTACATATACACAATAGAATACTACCTGGATGGGAGGAAAGACAAACTCCCTGCAATTTGTTGCTAGGTGGATGGATCTGGGGAGTATCGTGCCGATTGAATTAGTCAGAAGGAAAGGGCAGATTCAGAACAATTTCTCTAATATATGGGATGTAAAGGAACATAGTAAGGTAATAACAAATGACCAGGGGCCAAGGCGATAGCACAGCCGGGTAGGGCGTTTGCCTTGCATGTGGCTGACTCGGGTTCGATCCCCTGGCATCCCATACTGTCCTGTGAGCATCGCCAGGAGTAAGTCCAAAGTGCAGAGCGAGGAGTAACCGCTACCCAAAAAGCAAAAAATAAAAAATAACAAATGACCAAAACAGTGCATGAAACAGTGTATGACAATTGGTGAACAAACTGAATTTACCAAGGGCAGGGATGGTGCAATGGGCTGATTTGGGTGTCTTTAATCAAGGTGGCAGGAAGCAGACAGTGTGATGGGTGGTGTGGTGTGGGAATTTTGTATGTATGAAATAATTAACATTAACAGTATTATAAATCATAGCATTTCAAATAAGATTTAAAGCAGTGAAAAGCATCTCTAGGCTTATGATAAAGTTGAATTATTTGAAATAGAGTTGGTGGTTATATGATAAATCACAACTATTGATTACTCAATGGGTAAATTAATAATGTACTTAGGAGAACTAAATCTGTCACTATATAACATATATTGTTAGGTTATGCTAGAATGTTTAATTTTTTGGTCAATACTTTCCTGTTAACTACTGTCAGTTTCCTCAAATCAAGGCCAAAACACCCCAACATTTTCTCCCTTATCAACACAGTAGTGTTGTGCTGTGTTTCTAAACATCAAACTCTCAGCATATACCTACAAAATTTATCTGGTGAAGTTAAAAGGAAAGGGCAAAGTAAAATGGAAACAGAACAAAACAAAGCAAAACCAATTGAATGGAATTGCAACAGCAAAACTTACATAGCATTTTACCTGTAAGACAAAGTCATGACTATGTTTAAACGGGAGTAGCTTTCTTGCAAATTGGGAAATTATGCAGGGAAGGCCAAAATGGAGTTTCATCTCATCTTATCCCCTGCCAGATTTCATGTTTATTCTTACTTCTTTATACTTTCATAGTTTAATTTATCCTTCCCACAGGAGTTACTCTGCTGTGCATTCACTATTAACATACAATTTGAATGAATTATCAAATTTCAACTAGTAATAAAAATAATTTGTAAAGAATTTCCTCCTGTTTTTCAATTTTTAAAACAGCCACAACCAATTAAATTATTTTAAAACAAAAGTAAGTTGTGCTTTACTATTTTTTAAAAAATGTTTGAAACTCTATTAGTTATTTTATAGTATATCTTTAATGAATATATTTATATCAGACCAAAGAAAATGGAACTCGTCACTGAAAAGACTCTCTAATGAGCCATAGAGAACTGAAATAACTACATATGCATTCCACAAATGGGCCATTAATTGGAAAAAGAATCAAAGTGTGAAGACATAATCCTATATGATGGCACTTAAATGGTGATATATTTTAAGGGTTTAGAACTTTCGATTCACTTGTGTGGAGGAAAAGGTGAAATGTGAAATGACTTGTCTTTTTTTTCTCCACGTAAAGAATTATAACAGAATGATTGCTCAAAACCAAAGTTAAGGAAAAATAACTTTGAGAATTTTAAAATTTAACAAGAATCCTTGTTTATTTATCATTTTTGGTCATGTGAGTGACTCATCTCTAGATTGCTGCTTCTAGAGGGTCTACTTAAATAATAACATAATTATTTAAGGCTGTGCCCCATTGTAAAATACCTGATTAGAACCAGTAATGTCTTACGTGAATAAATAGATATATTGCCCTATTCAATAGATGTAAATAGGAGCTAGAAAACAATTAAATTTGTACATGGATCACAAGCAAAGCTGGCCTTGCTGTGTGTTCTGGTTTATATGGTTGTATAAGTAAATTTTCTTCAGATTTCTTTATTTCTCAAACAAATAAAGAGGGTCTACTATAAGAAATTGGCTCACATAATTATGGAGGCTGAGAAGCTTGTAGAGCTCCTGTCCCATTCGTTGGCAGAATCAACATGCCTGCTGTGAATCAAGAAGAACAGATATCCTTGTCCATAGAAAAGAGAATGAGGAATTGCCAGGGATTGCCATTCTCTTGTTATATTTGTTTTCAGTTGATTGAGGCCTCACATTAAAGAGACGGTTTCCTTTACTAGGTCTTCCAACTTCATTTTATTCAAATATTAATGCATTATCACACAATTCAAGTTTTAAAGAATACTTCATTGAAAATAAACATATGTACATACTACATTATGTTCATCACTGAAAATGAAATTCTACCATCATCCAGGAAGCTTAAAGAGTTCCAAACAAAATATACAGAAGTCAGGGACAAGGTACTAGACACATTATAATGAAAGTGGCAAAATCTAAAGATAGAGACAGAATTCTAAAGCAGAAAGAGACAACAGCAATGACTCGTATATAAAGGAACCCCCTCCCATAAGATTCATAGAAGATTTGTCTAATGAAATGTTGCAGGCCCAAAGAATATGATGTATTCAATCACTGTCGTCACTGTATCACTGTCTTCCTGTTCATCATCGATTTGCTCGAGTAGGCACCAGTAACATCTCCATATGTCCTGTCTCATGCTCGTAGAGCCCAAGGGCACCTGCTTGCTCCAGGAACATACAGAGCCTCAACTATTCCATCAGGTCATGGGAATGAGGTCTGGAATTGTTACTGGTATTTGGCATATCAAATACGACACCACCAGTAGCTTGCCAGGCTCTGCCGTGTGGGTGGCATACTCTTGTTGTCACCTCTAAATCCAGCATTTATTGATAAACTGCGTGACCGCTTATGGCTGCGCGAGCCGGGCTGTGATAGGCTGGTCTGCTGGGTGGAGTTCTGATGAGAGAGAAGTCCGGATGTAAAAATGGAGCCCTCATGGAGTGGGGGGTCGTCTGGCTTGTTGCTGGTTGGCGGGCCAGGGCTAGAACCCGCCATCCCTCCCGGGCACTTCGTGAGCGGCTGGGCACAGGGAAAGCCAGTAGCAGCTCTGCCCCCATGTCTATGAATCTCTGGATCAGCATACCTGGGCCGGATTTAAAAAAAAGACTGCTGCAGGGTGGATCTCAATGAGCCGGGCTGTGATAGGCTGGTCTGCTGGGTAGATTTCTGAGCCGGATTTAAAAAAGACTGCTGCAGGGTGAGAGTCACCACCACCCTCACCCTCACACATGGGGCAGAGCTGTTCCTTGCTCTCCTTGTGCATAGCCGTTCATGAGGCAGTTGGGAGGCATGGCGGGTTCTAGCCCTGGCCCACCACCTCGGCAGAGCCTCACAACAAGCCAGACCACCCCTCCTCACTCCACGGGCACCGCCATTTTCCACTTCTGGACTTCCCTCTCGTCAGAACTCCACCCAGCAGACCAGCTCATCACAGCCTGGCTCTCGCCGCAAAGCGGCCGCGCGGTTCATCAATAAATGCTTTATTTGGAGGTGTTTAAAAGAGTTTGCCTCCCGCTCGGCAAGCCTGGCAAGCTTCCCGTGTTGTATATGATATGCCAAATTCCAGTAACAATTATATTAGGTCATTCCCATGACCTAATATAATGTTTTGAGGCTCTTTATGTTCCTGTAGCAAGCCACTGCCCCTGGCTCTACTAGTATGAGACAGGACATATGGAGATATTACTGGTGCCTGCTCTAGCAAATAGATGATCAACAGGAAGATCGTGATCGTGAGATCGTGCTGCAGGGTGGATCTCGATGTGCCGGGCTGTGCTAGGCTGGTCTGCTGGGTGGAGTTCTGATGAGAGGGAAGTCCGGATGGCCTCATGAGCAGCTGGGCACAGGGAAAGCCAGTAGCAGCTCTGCCCCATGTCTGTGAGTATTCAATACACTCGATAAAAACACCTACCGCCAAAAATTATTTTGATAGTTTATATCTGAAATTAGGGGTGATAGAAAGCTTTTTAGATTACTAACAAGTGAAAAACTTCTCAGCCACTAACCGTCTAGCAAGGAATAGCAAAGAGCAAAAAGGCAAAGAAATCATAGTTGGATGCGGTAAGATACATGCATAAAGTGTGGGAAAGAATGAGTAATAATGAGTGTACACTTACACATCTATGAGTGTAAGAGTTACTTTCCTTAGGTTGGATAAAGGTAAAGGTTAAAAAGAAACACTGTATGACTGAAACCCAATCACAATTATCTTTGCAATTGTATGTCTCATGGTGGTATAATAAAAAAAAATGTTACTTTCATATTCAGACTCTATCATTGCATATGTTCTCCCAAGCACCACCAACGTTGAGTCATCACTAACAACAGAGTAATCCCTGAGCATTGTTGGGTATGACCCAAATTATACCTACCAAAACAAAAAAAAGTGACTTTAAAATTTAAAGGGTTTGTAAAAGTAGAAATCTTAATGTTATTTATCCACACGTGGCTGTATGGTTTTCCCAGTACATGCATGGAGAGATAGTTTGTGCTGCATTTTAAAAACTTGAGAATGCTATTCGGGTCTCCCAAAGAGGAATCCAAAGAGTTATGCTTGGAATATCATGACTCACTCAAGTGAGAGAAGGAATCTGGAGCTCCGACCTCCGTCGCTGTTCCAGAGTCAGGGACACTGTCTCATTTGCCAAGGCATCAAAAATCAGATGGGCTGGACATGTAATGCGATTGATTTGAGACGACCGCTGGATTAGAGCCTTACCGACTGGATCCCATGGGATGTCAATAGATCATGTGACTGCCCACCTACAAGATGGTCAGACTTCTTCGTCAAAACCCTGAATGAACGGTTTGAGGCTCTTTGTATTCCTAAAGCAAGCAGATGCCATTGGGCTACACTGGCATGTGATAGGGTCAAATGGAAATGTTACTGGCACCCGCTCGAGCAAATTAACGAATGACTTGATGTCAAGTGATCAAGTGATCTCCTTTCTCATAAATTTATTGTCCATAAACGCAGTTTTATTTCTGGGTTCTCAATTACCTTCCATTAATCTATGTATCTATTTTTATTCCAATGCTATTCTGTTTTAATTATTATTGCTTTGTCATATAATTTGAAGTCAGGAATTATGATATTTCTACCTTATTTTTTATCTCAAGAATGCTTTTTACTAGTTTTTTCTTTTCTTTTTTGGCTTTTGAGCCACACCCAGCAGTGTTTAGGGCTTATTCCTGAGTCTGTGCTCAGGGATCATTCCTGGCAGGGTTTGAATGCCCATATGGGGTATGAGGGATTGAACCCAGGTGCTGTATGTATGCAAAAGAAGCCCCCTACCCTCTGTGCTATCACTCTAGACCATATTCAGTACTTTTTGTACTTCAGATGAACTTTCTTACCTTTGATGGATATCAATGGAATTTTAGTAGAAATTGTGTTAGTGCAAAAATGGTGTACCTGAGCTTGTGAGTTCTTGAGAATTGGATGAAAGATTTGCATACAAAACAGAGATGCTTAAGATATTAGTTTATTGTACAGTTCAGTTAGCCTGTTCCTGGGTTCCTGCCTCTCTCTCTTTAACCCGTGCTGAAAACTTCACTTATCCTATTCTTTGCTGTGGTCCTGAGTATGTTCTCCTAGTTCTGTCCCTCACCCTCTGCTTGCCTCCGGTGTCTGAAATATACAGCAGGAATCCTGCACCTTGTGTTTTGCTGGGGCTATATAACCTATATATGCACTATAACCTGTGCCCTGGCCTCTGTAGGACTGTACCAGATACTCCCCATCCCCTTGGCTTTCCTTGGGCTTGGCTAAGGCCTCATGTATGAGGGTGAGAACCTCTCCCTTCCTCTATCTGGGCTAGGTGACGGACAATGAAAGAAAGTTCCCTCTCTGGGGACTTCCTTTTATCCACTGTTATCTTACATCCCATTACACGTTTTGATAAATAACTTTTTGGTAAGTGGGATTTAAAATGGCCAATTAAATTGACTAGTTTACCTGGTTCTCCTTCCACCATCACAACTGCATAACATCTAGAGTTGTATTAAATAATGTGCCTCTTTTAATGTCCTAAATTCTCTGACCTGTTAGCCTAGAGCATCTTTCCATTTCTTTGTTTCTTCTATTTTTTTTCCCCAAGAACGTCTTCTACATCTCCATTTTTACTTATTTGGTCACATTTATTCTAACCTATTTTATTCCCTTTGATATAGTTGTAAATGGGGTTCCCTTTTTGTCTTTCTGGTAGCTCATTGTCTCCATATACAATGTAACAGATTTTTTGTTCTTCATTTTTTCACCTATCACATTACTTGATTGTTATTTATACTCTTTTTTTAAAACTATTTGTGTTAACAGCAAATAGTTTTGCTTCTTTATTTTAAACTTGAATCTCTGTTTGCTTGTTTTTGGGTCACACCTGACAGTGCTCTGGACAGTCCCATGACTCTCTGCTCAGATATCACTCATGGTGGGCTAAGGAGACCGCAAGTGGTGCTGAGGATTGAACCAAATCAACCACATGCAAGGCACGCACCTACTATACTATTGGCCTGATCAAATTTGGCATCTTTTATGCAAGTTTCTTGTCTCTTCGTTCTTATAGGGACTTTAAACAAATATAGAATAATAGTGGTGAGAAGAGATAAAAGCTTTTTGAGTTTTTGCCATTGAGTACAATGATGACTGTGTTTTCATATCACTTGATCACTTGAATCCCGTTATTCATCGATTTGCTTCGAGTGGGCGCCAGTAACATTTCCATTGGACCCTATCACGTGCCAATGTAGCCCACTGGCATCTGGTTGATTCAGGAATATGAAGAGCCTCAAACCGTTCCTTCAGGGTCTTGACAAGGAAGTCTGACCATCTTGTAGGTGGGCGGCCACGTGATCTTTTGACATCCCGTGGGATCCAGTCCGTAATGGCTCTAGTCCAGCAGTTGTCTTCAAATTGCATTACATGTCCAGCCCATCTGATTTTTGATAATGTCGAGGTATAGAATATTCCTATTTTGTTGATGTTTTCAACATAAATGGATGTTAAGTCTTTTTAAGTTTTTCTCTATTGAGATAACAATATAGTCTTTTTCCCTTATGTTTTTCTTAATGTCGCTTATTTGGATTTTTTGTCTTTTGCACCAAAAATCATTGTTTCTTGATTTTTCATTTGTCAAAATATTCTTGCATCATGACATATGATTCTTTTAAATACTCTTGAATTTGATTTTCTAGTGTTTTTTTTAAAAACTTTTTATTATACCACCATGAGAACAACATTACAAAGATGTTCATAATTGGGTCTCAGTCATATATTGTTCTAGCACCCATCCCTTCACCAGTGCCCCCATTCCCACCACCAATGTCCCCACACTCCCCTCTCCCAGCTCGAGCAGACATTTCTTCCTTCGTTCCCTTTCTCTCTGTCTCTTTCCGTCTCTCCTTTATCTTCCCCAAACCTTATTCTACCATGTGAGATATAGAATTACAAGGATGTTCGTAATTGGGTCTCTACAATACAGTGTCCAGAATCCATCCCTCCACCAGTGCCGATTTCCACCACCCAGTTCCCAAACACACCTACCCAAACTCTGCCTGCCCCCATTGCAGGCATATTTTACTTATCTATCTCTTTGTCTATGTCCCTGTATTTCCCAATCTCTCCTCTATTACGCTTTATGACTTGTCCTATGGATACTAATAATGTATGATGTATCTATCTGATTATTTAATAGTGAGTTCTAGTGGATTTTCTAGTGTTTTGGTAAGGGGTTTTCATCTGTATTCATCAGAGATTTCTTATACGTGTGCATAGTTTTATTTTGTGTGTGATGTTATTATCTAAAACCGAATTGGTAATTTTGACTTTATAGAATGTATTTGTATTTGAAAGTTTTCCCTTTTATATTTTGTAAAAAAAGTTTACAGAAAGATGAGTATTGCTTTTTGTTGTTATTGCTTTTTGTTTTGCTTTGGGGTCAAGTTGGCAGGGTTTAGGGTTACTCTTGGCTACCCACTCAATAATTACAGTGCTCGGGGAACCATACGGGTGTCAGGGATTGAACCAGGGTTGTCCATGTTCAGGCCTTACCTGCTATATTATTTCTCTGAACCCCCCAAAAGATGAGATTTCGTTATTTGAAATTTTTTGTAGAATTTACTACTGATGCCATTTGCACCTTTGTTTTAGTTTTGGGACGAGGATTTTAATTTCTGATATATTGGTTTTGTTGCTTATGAGGTACTTACGTTCGTTCATGTATTCTACTCTTTCCTGTTTTAGTCTTATAATGGTGTATGCTTCTCAATTTGTTCCTGCTAGATTATTCAATTTATTTCCATAGAGTTGTTCAGAGTTCTGTAGTATCTGTTGTAACTTTTCTTGTCTCCAATTTATTTATTAGTGTTTTTATTTATTTATATTTTTATGAATTAATTTATATAAATACATAAATAAACATATTTACCTATACTTTTTTTGTTTTTTTCTTTTTGGGTCACACTGAGCAATGCTTAGGGGCTCCTTCTGGCTCTTTGCTCAGGAATTACTCCTGGTGGTGCTTGGGGGGACATATGGGATGCCGGGATTGAATCCGGGTCGGATGCATGCAAGGCAAACGCCCTGCCTGCTGTGCTATCACTCTGACCCCTAGTTAGTCTATTCTTGAGAGTGTTCTGTGTGCAAATGAAACAAATGTGTATTCTGTCATTTGGGAGTACAGTGCTCTATAAAGATGCAATAAGCCTATCTTATCTCGTTTTTCATGTAACTCCATTATTTCCTTCGTGATTTTTTGTCTGGATGAGCTATTCATTGCTGTAAGTGGGATGCTAAAGTTCTCTACGTAGTCTACAAACTTAAAATGGTAATCTTATCTAAAAGCACCCTCACAGAGACACTCAGAATAATATGTGATAAAATACCTACTCACCTTGTCCTGTCAAGTAGAGATATAAAATTAATCATCACAAGGACCATCCAAGTTATTTCAAAACTGTCTCATTTTTAACCTCTCTTCACAGTGACTGACATAATTTCTTATATTTTCACTTGAATGAATCTGGTCAGTGATTGCTCTAAATTTGCTCTCAGCTTGAGTTAAACTTTACCATCTCTCATAGTATATTATCTACCTCTCCCTTAAATATATTTAATTTTATAATTTACTTTCTTCTTAAAAATTAATTTTTCTCATTTTGGGGCTAAAACAGGCAGTGCTCAGTGGCGATTTCTGGTCTGTGCTCAGTAGTTTTTCCTAGCAGAACACAGAGGGCCAAATGTTGGAGATCGAACTGAGGTTAGCCACATGCAAGGCAAGTACTTTACCTCCTATACGATCTCTCCAGCTCTAATTTCGTTTTCAAATAGAAAATTCCTTAATTTCCACTTCCTGTTGAGAGATGTAGTGTGGGAGTTAATAAACGGAGGAGCAGAGGCAGCCATCGTTTGCCAGACACCAGAGGCCATTCCTGTTTCAACAAAGGCAGTTCTATTTCTATTTTATGTATTTGAAAGTAACTGCAGCTTTCTATTAATAAATCCATATCTATGAGTTTTCATTAATGGGATATAAATATATATCAATGTTCTACTAATTGTGGGAAATGGTTACGCTAAACTAGAAGTCAGCATTGAATATACACCGAGACTTACATGGTGGAGGGACGGGTGGAACACTGTGCGACTGAGACCCTATTATGAACATCTTTGTAATTGTGTATCTCACAGTGGTATAATAGAAAAATAAAAATAAATAGATAAATAAATCCATACATTTTCCAACCACTCCATGAGATTAAATGTAATGCTATTACGGTTTTATAGATTGTCCTTTACTCCCTCCCTGTACCCATGAAGTGGGCATAAGCTTTCCTATTCATTTAAAGAGGTTTATATATTTAAAAAATTAGCCATTGATCAAAGTTTATAAATGTCACTTTACATTTTCAAAAGGAGTTATAAAGTTTTTACTTGAATTTTTTAAAATTTATTTTTTATTTTTTTAAATATTTTATTACACGACCGTGAGATATACAATTAAGAGATGTTAATGTTTGGGTTTCGTTCATACATTGTTTCAGCACCAATCCCTCCACCAGTGCCCATTTTCCACCACCAATGTCCCCAATTCCCCCCCCCACCCCCACCCCCCTTGCATGCTAGCCCAAGGGCATCTGCTCACTCCAGAAACACAAAAAAGCCTTAAACCATTCTAAAAATAACAGCATTTGGGGGGCTGGAGAGATAGGGCAGTGGTTAGGGCATTTCTTTGTAGACAAGCTGACGAGGTTTGATCCCTGGCATCCCATATGATCCCCTAAGCATCACCAGGAATGATTGCTGAGTGAAGAGCCAGCAGAAACTCCTGCCAGGTTTGGCCCTCAAACCCAAAAACAAAACAAACAAAATAACAGCATTTGTTATTTCATATGATTATTTAGCTTAAAACCGGTAACAATTATAGACCCTCATTCCCATGACCTAAAGGAATGGTTTGAGGCTCTTTGTGTTTCTGGAGTGAGCAGATGCCCTTGGGCTAGCATGCAACAGGACATATAGAGATGTTACTGGTGTCTGCTCAAGCAAATCGATGAACAGTGGGAAGACAAATGATACAAGTGAAGTGATTTAGGTTGACTAAAGTACTTCATTATTTCATGTGTTGTCAGGAACTTGATGATGACGTCCTGGTTCTCTATGTGGTATCTTTGCCTTTTGAGTTTTCATGTGCTTCTTTCTTATGAAAGTAGTTTGATTTCTTTTATTTATTTTTAATAAATTTATTTTTTATTATACCACCATGAGATATACAATTACAAAGCTGTTCATGATTAGGTTTTATTCATACAGTGTTCCAGCACCCATCCCTTTACCAGTGCACTTTTCCTACTACCCTGATTCCCTCCCCCATCCCAGCCTGCCTCTATGGCAGGCACTTTTCCCTCTCCTCCCTCCCTCCTCCTCTCTCTCTCTCTCTCTCTCTCCCCTTCTCTTACAAATTGTGGCTTGCAATACATACATTAAGGGGTTTTCATGTATATGCTTTTGCCTATGCTCAATACTCAGTTCTGGACTGGTGTAACCATTTACAACAATTATTAGGACACTGGTCCCTTCTCTATCTTATCTAACTTCTGACTCCCACACACTTGTGGTAGATTCCAACCACTGACAAGTACTCCTGGTCTATGTTTAGCCTTGAATATTAATATCATACTTTTTTAAATCATTTTTTATATTCCACAAATGAATGTAGTCATTCTGTATCTGTTCTTTTCTCTCTGGCTAATTTCACTCGCATGATCCTTTCCATGTCCATCCATTTATAGACAAATTTCATAACTTAATTTTTTTCCTAACAGCAGCATAATATTCCATTGTGTAGATGTAACAAAGTTTCTTTATCCAGCTGTCTGTTCTTGGGCACTCTGGTTGTTTCCTATTCTGGCTATTGTGAACAGTGGTGTGATAAACATAGATATGCAGATGATATTCCTATTGTGTGTTTTTGGGTTCCCGGGGTATAGTCCCAGCAGTGGTATGGCTGGGTCAAATGGGAGCTCAATTTCTAGTTTTTAGAGAAATGTCCATATCGTTTTCCAAAAAAGGCTGTACCAGTCGACCCCACCAACAACAGATGAGAATCACTTTTTCCCCCATATCCACGCCAGCACTGGTTGTTCTTGCTATTTGGGATATGTACCAGTCACTGTGGTACATATATCTCATTGTTGTCTTGATTTGCATCTCCCTGATGATTAGTGATGATGAGCATTTTTCATATTTCTTTTGCCCTTCAAATTTCTTCTTTTGACGAAGTTTCTGTTCATGGAGTTGAATTCAGGACAAAGGAGTCGTTTGTAAATGCTGACCAACTCTCTGCTCACATGCTGAAACATGTTCAAGCACAGAATCAATAAGGGTGAGAGTAACAAAAGACCTCAATACTGTAGGCTGGATTCACTGAGAAACACAGAAGTGATGTCTAACATAGAAAGGTACTTGAGAAATTTGCATGTACCAAGAATATTAGTAAATCATGGTACTAACTTAAATCTTGCGTTAGGAGTTAAAAAATTATGCAGCTGCAAATACCCATTTATCAAGTATATTCCTGAATATAATAAAATAATATAAATTTAATGTTTAAAAAATTCTTCATTACTGCAGTATGAAGAAAGAAAATTAAATGTTCTTTTCAAATATACTTTAAAAATACAGAAATAATAGTTAAGATTATTTATAGCCATATATAATAAGGAAAATAAACAGTTTAATAATTTGGGAAATCTTAACATTGGTGATACACTAATATTATAAGGCATTTTCTTCCAAAATTTCATAGTATAAAGTTAATGATGCTAAAAATCAGGTATAATAGAGAAAAAACATATATAAATACAAATTGGTCAAAGTAAAAAGGTATTGTTGCCAATTTTAGACTTACTAAAACAAACTTATTTTCTGAAATTCATTGTACTTGCATACTACGTGTACTTGTATTCTGAAATTCATTTTAAAATATAAAATAGTCAGAAAGCATATGAACAGAAAAACGAGCTATATTATTTATTAGCAATGATCACCAAACATTGTGGAAAATAGTTTTATTCACATTAGCAGCAAAGTTTATCTCAGAATAAATTAACTGGATGACTTTCCATGAAAGACTTTCAAAAATATATTCTGGATGATCAAAGGCTAATAAAAATGAAGAGTACATAGCCTTTATTAATAAAGCTAATAAACTTTACCCGAACATAATTATAGACTTAATTAAATATGCATATATCATGTTCCAGAATGGGAAATGGGAAATGATGAAGATATTAATTCTATTCTATTTATTTAAAGATTTAATTAAATTCCATAATATACCATGAAAATATTGGGTGGGATGGATTTCCAAGTGGTGCAGGGCTCAGGGGCCCCACCTAGTAATTCAGCTAGTTGAATGTGAGGGCCCAAGGATTGGGGGCTGCTTTAAGCCCTGTAATGCTGGGATTTTTATGGCCACCCTACCTTGATTGGGGTCTCATAGAAAAATGCTCAGTGGTGCTCGTTGTCCTCTACAGTGTCACGTGCTAGTGTTTAGGGATGAAGCATTGTTGGAGATTGAACTGGATTTGTTCAACGCAAGGAATGTGCTTAATCTGTTCTATCTCTACACTTCAAAGTACTTTTAAAAAATTATTAAGGAGCCACGATTTACAAAGTTGCTGATGGTTGCATTTTAGCATAAACTTCAGCACCAATCCCTCCATCAGTGTGAACTTTCCATCTAGCAGTTTTTCCAAATTCCCTCTACATCCCAACTGACAATCCACCCTCAACCGCCAACTTAAGAGGCACATTACAAAGTTTCAATTGTTTCCTGCTTAAATCTCATGTTTTCAGTTCTGTTGAATCTATGTTTTGGGTATAGGTATACGACACACACATATCTCTGGTTCAAAACCCTATCAACAAATGGCGAGAAGAAGTGAATAAATACTTCTCAGAGGAAGACAGGCAGATGGCCAGTAAGCACATGAAAACATACTCAGCATCACTTATGCTGAGAAATCCAAATCAAGACAACAATGAGATGCCATCTTACATCATTGAGAATGGCACAGATAAAAATATTAGGAGCAATCTGTGTTGGTGGGTTTGTGGTGAAAAAGGAACGCATATCCACTCCTGGAGGGAATATTGTCTGGGACAATCTCTGTGGAAAACAGTATGGAGAATTCTAGGAAGCTTAAATTGCAACTGCCATATAACCTGGCACTTCCACTTTTCGGTGTCTGTCTTCAGTTCATAAAAACCAATACAAAACAAATCCTCTCTCAAAAGGACAGAGGTAACCTTTCTTCATTGCTGCACTCAGTACAATAGCTAAGATATGGAATCAACCTATCTGCCCAACGAAAGATGAGTGGGCATCAAAAAACATGTGAAGTACACAATGAAATACTATGCATTTGCAAGGAACGATGAAATCATGCAATTTGCTAAAACTTGGTTGGAAGTGGAAGTTATGTTGAGTGAAGCCAAAAGAAAGACTAACATAGGATGATCTCAGTTTTTTGTGGAAAAATAGAATGCTGAATGAGGAAATGTACTGGAGTAAAAGGGAGAAGCTTAGATCATTCTTGACCCCGGAGTTTTGAGAGGAGACAGAGAAGGAAAGAAATGAAGGGGGCCAGAAAAGAGCAAGGGTAATGGGCTAACAGGCCTCAGAGCTTCAGTTATTCCAAATAGTTTTTTGAGCATTAATCAAACTTTAGTTCAAAAGTCCAAATTTCTGCATGACTCAAAATTCACCAGAGTCTAGTCATGTAGAAATTAGGTGAAAGAACAATAAAAATGGTACACATATATTTAATAAAAAATTGAAGTGCTGAGGGAAAGAGAGAGAGAAGAGAAGCATCTGTAATTGAGTCAGACAGGGGCCAGTGATGGGAAGGACCTGAGGGCTTTGGTGGTAGGAAATAAACTCTAGTAAAAGGCTGGGTGTTAGAACCTTATATGACTGAAACCCAACCATGAACTGCTTTGGAACTGTATTTTCTTGGTAATTCCTCAGCATGTCATATGGTCCCCCCAAGCAGTAGCTGTAGTAATTCCTGTGTGCAGAGCCAGGAGTAACCACTGAGCAATGTCGGGAGTGTCCCCACCTTCAAAAAATATAATTCAATAGTAGTGTGTATTATGGATGATGCTTAGGCTATGGAAAGAGTTATGAAACACCGTTTATGTTTGCTGAAAGAATGTAGATTTGAGTGGAATAATATGACAAGTAAGAACAAGCCTCAGAAATGATAAAACACAAATAAAAATAGGATACAACAATAGCATAGCAATTTTGAAACTAACAGGTCAGTTGTAAGAGATGTCAGAGGAAAAGTGATAAGATTATTAATTGATCACTTGATCACTTGAATCCCATTATTCATCAATTTGCTCGAGTGGGTGCCAGTAACATTTCCATTGGACCCTATCATGTGTCAATGTAGCCCAATGGCATATGGTTGATTCAGTAATATGAAGAGCCTCAAACTGTTCCTTCAGGGTCTTGACAAGGAAGTCTGACCATCTTGTGGGTGGGCGGCCACGTGATCTTTTGACATCCCGTGGGATACAGTCGGTAACAGCTCTAGTCCAGCAGTCATCTCCAAATCGCATTACATGTCCAGCCCATCTGATTTTCGATGCCTTGGCAAATGAGATAGCGTCCCTGATTCTAGAATAGTGACGGAGGTCGGAACTCCGGATTCCTTCTCTCACTTGAGTGAGTCGTGATATTCCAAGCATAGCTCTTTCGATTCCTCTCTGGGAAACCCGAACAGCATCTCATCCTGCTTTCATAGGGCCCAGGTCTCTGAGGCGTATGTTAATGCAGGGAGAATGGTGGAGTCAAAGAGATGTGCCCAGAGCCGGAGGTTCTTTGTCCTTTCAGCTATTTCTTCGATGCCTTTGAAGGCATTCCATGCCGCTCTCTTCCTCCTGCACAGTTCAGGTTTTAGGTCGCTCATCATGTTGACTTCTCGAGCTAGGTACACATAACTGTTGCATTCAGAGATGTTTGTTCCATTAAGAGTCACGCAACGGGGAGAAAAAGATGCAAAGTTTAAGAAGAGAACTCCCAGAATGACCACCAACTGGGAACTCTTTGGCACCATTTCAGCAACATGGGACGATACCATCATTGACGACATTGATGAAGAATACAACCAACTGGTTCAGCACCTCCATGATTGTGCGAAGAATGCCGAGAGAGATAAAACCACAAAAGGATGCCTGTCTTCAGAAACTCTCGAGCTCATTTTGCCAATGTGGCAAGGCACGGGCCTCAGGAGACCAAATGCTAACGTCCAAGCTTGAAAATAGGTGCAGAGAAGCAATAAAAGAAGACCTCAAAGACAGAAGAAGAACAGAAATACTGGAAGATGCAGCAGAAGCCGGGAAAAGCATTCGCACTGCCTGCCTGTCCTTCACCAACTATAAGACCAAGAAGAGTGCCCTCCAACACCCTGATGGATCTATCACATCTTCCAGAAAGGCAATGGAGAAGATTATCCATGACTTCTACTCAGATCTCTTTGATAGCCACATCCACCTGCCCACATACCTAATTCCACAGGATGGATATGTCATTCCCAACGTTCTCCCTTCTGAAATCCGACATGCCATCTCTTCGGTAAAGAAGGGAACAGTACCAGGCCCAGACAAAGTCAGACCCGAACACCTGAAGAATCTGCTGTTGTTACTCATCAATACACTAGCTCAGCATTTCACACACTACCTGTCCAAATGCAAGGTGCCCTTCCAATGGAAAACCATCAGGACAGTTCTACTATTCAAAAAGGGAGACATTCACGACATTGGCAACTATCGCCCCATCTGCCTGTTGTCCGTCATCTGCAAGCTGTTTACACGAGTCATCCTGAACAGGATTGGCAGAACACTAGATGAAGGACAACCATGCGAGCAAGCTGGCTTCCCGGAAAGGATTCAGCACAATCAACCATATCCACACAGTAACCAAGCTCATTGAGGTTTGTAGGGAGTACAAGATGCTGCTCTGTCTCACGTTCATTGATTTAAAGAATGCCTTTGATTGGAGACTGAAGCAGTCATTGAAGCCCTAGCCAAACAGGGTGTTCAAACCCAATACATCAAGATCCTTTGTGAGCTGTATTATGAATTCACCACCAGGATATCACCATTCTACAAAGAAGTGATCATTGATGTCAAAAGAGGGGTTCGACAGGGTGATACCATTTCACCAAAACTCTTCAGCGCCACCCTTGAGAACATCATGTGACAATTAGAATGGGAAGGAACGGGATTGAAGATAGATGGTTGGCAACTACACCACCTCCGCTTCACTGAAGACATTGTTCTAATAACACCAAACATTAGCCAAGCGGCACACACGCTGGCTGACTTCGACCGAGAATGTGGAAAGATAAGTCTACATGTTAATGAAAAATGAACTAGTTCCATAGGCCCCATTCACTCTCAATGGAACAAACATCTCCGAAGATTATTAATTAAGAAATGAAATTGAACATGTGTAACTTTTCAAGGGGTGGAGTTGTGACGAGAGGAAAGTCAGGATGTGGAAAATGGTGGGCCTCATGGAGTATGGGAGGGTGGTCTGGCTTGTTGTGAGGCTCTGCTGGGGTGGCAGGCCAGGGCTAGAACCCGCCATGCCTCCCGAGCGCCTCACGAGCAGCTGGGCACAGGGAGAGCAAGTTGCAGCTCTGCCCCCATGTCTGAGAGCCTCTGGTTCAGTATACCTGGGCCGGATTGAAAAAAAAAAAAAACTGCTGCAGGGTAGCTGTCGATGATCCGGACTGTGATAGTCTGGTCTGTTTTGGTCGAGTTGTGACGAGAGGGAAGTCGGATGTGGAAAATGGCGGGCCCCATGGAGTAGGGGAGGGTGGTCTGGCTTGTTGTGAGGCTCTGCTGGGGTGGCAGGCCAGGGATAGAACCCGCCATGCCTCCCAGGCACCTCACGAGCAGCTGGGCACAGGGAGAGCAGGGAGCAGCTCTGCCCCCATGTCTGAGAGTCTCTGGTTCAGCATACCTGGGCTGGATTAAAAAAAAGAACTGATGCAGGGTGGCTGTGGATGATCTGGGCTGTGATAGTCTGGTCTGCAGACTATCAGCATGGAGTAGGGGAGGGCGATCTGGCTTGTTGTGAGGCTCTGCTGTGGTGGCAGGCCAGGGCTAGAACCCGCCGTGCCTCCCGGGTGCCTCATGAGCAGCTGGGCACAGTGAAAGCAGGGAGCAGACTATTAGCAGACCAGACTATCACAGCCCGGATCATCGACAGCCACCCTGTAGCAGTTTTTTTCAATCCGGCCCAGGTATGCTGAACCAGAGACTCTCAGACATGCGGCAGAGCTGCTCCCTTTCTCCATGGGGCCCGCCATTTTCCACATCCGCATTTCTATCTGGTCACAACTCCACCCAGCAGACCAGGCTATCACAGCCCGGCTCGTGCAGCCGCTAGGCGGCCGCACAGTTCATCAATAAATGCTTTATTTAGAGGTGACTACAACAGTATGCCACCCACACGGCAAGCCTAGCAAGCTGCTCGTGTACTATTTGATATGCCAAATACCAGTAACATTTATATTAGTTCATTCCCGTGACCTAATATAATGGTTTGAGGCTCTCTAATGTTCCTGAAGCAAGCAGATGCCTTTGTGTTCTACTAGCATGAGACAGGACATATGGAGATATTACTGGTTCCGCTCTAGCAAATAGATGATTAATGGGAAGAAAGTGATAGTGATAGTGAACTTTTCAAATGGAAGGCAGTATGGAAAATCCTCGAGAAGGAAAGGGTAAGTCCTAACAAGAAATTGCCCGTAGTCCCATATGTCTGGAGCAAAGAATTCTGAAAGTTGGAAAAAGGAGAAAATTAAGTTTTAGAAACAGAAAATAGTACCACTTGTTTCATGAGTTGAAAATAGTTTTTCAAAAAATTGCTTTACCGTATTTGGAGGAAGAAAGGGAAAAGTAAGGAAGAGACAGACACTAGAAAATCGTTAAATTATCCAATAGGTATTAGTGTTTGGTGCTCTGCTGCTGAATCTTTTGAGAGGCATTATAATAATTATCCATCTACTCATATTTAGAATGTGACTTGCAAAGAGATGTTTATGATTCTCTTTCTCAGGTTTCCTCCTTTTGGATATATGCATAAGGAGGAAATGCAAGGCCTTGTGCTGCTTCCTAACTGAAAATTCCATGTTCGTGTTGCTTATACCGAGCTCAGAGTGTGATGATGTGAGAACTGGGACTCGTGAAATTATTACATCTCATTTCACCAAAATTAGTGCTTTGATGGTCATCTTGAAGGAGTAAATCAGCATGTGATATCACATTATTTCTGATATAGGCAGTTCACCTTCAAATTTTACCTAAAGAAATCATACTCCTATAGCAAATTCTGTACAAAATTCATAGTATTTTTAGGTTAATGTTATTGACCCCCAGGGAAGGCAGTAAAACTTGAATGTGTGCCAAATAATATTCCATAATAGTAAACTTGTGCACTTTTCATTTGACCTTTGATTTCTTAGATGTTAAGGGTTGCAGTAGACTGAAATGACATGCAATACCCTGGACCTTCTGGTCTTCCAATCTACTTGAAGTTTAATGACTCACTTCTCCCTTGGCAACTATATGCTGGCCTTACAGTAGTAATGCTGGTTCATGTGAATAATGGAAACAGTTTTCAGTCTCTATGGTAATAAATGGTCTTAAATGAACTTTGTTCAAAGAACTTTTCCTTCAAGAACTATTCATGCTGCTTTTGACCTTGCACAGAACTCATTCTCAGCTGCAGAAATGACTATTGCCAGTTAGAGAGACCAAATTACATAACTATCATACATGACTAGTGTAGCCTGAACCATAAAAATTGAAGAGAAGGGCTTTAAAAAAAAGATCACTTTTTATTCTTGCTGCATAGTATTATTGTTTCTCTCTTTTTACCTTTGAGACTAACCTTTTTGGGACTTATATTACCCAATAATTGACTTCTAATTTTATTTCAGAATTATTAAACTTCTCAATAGATTAAATGGTTTACTGTCATTCTTATATGCTTTGATTTTTACAAGTCTAAGGAAGAATACCAATTGTTTCCATTTTCCCTCCAAATAAACTTAGCTATTCTGATTTTGAATATTGAGAAATAATTATTTTGATATAAAATATTGAAAAATGTAACTTTTTATCCTATTTGTAAAATGTTTTTATATGTATATGCACATATCTGTATATTTGTATTTAACAGAGGTTACAGTAGTGCCATACTTGAAATATTACAGAAAATGATCTGGTTTGAAGGAAATATTTGCATCCGTGGCAAATTTCATTATGTAAAAAACATAAAATTTTGGAAACCAGAAATTCACTGGAAATTATAAAGTTAAAATTAAGTGAAGAGTATCATTTTAATTTTTTGACACATTATTAAAACAGGTTTTATGCTATTTCTATTTACCTTTATTTGTGGTGTGGGAGGAGGCTTCCAAGTGGTTCTCAGGAGGTCTGGGGGCCCCATTGGTGATTCTTAGCTAGGAGATGGTCCAATGTAAGGGTTCAAGGATGCTGTTCTTCCCACCCCCTTGTTGCCAGGAGCTCCCTTGGTAACCTGAGCAGTGTTCAGCAGCTGCCACAATCACACCAAGTGATGCTGGGAGAACCAGCTGGTGCTGGAGATTAAATCCAGTCAGGTGCATGATAAGTATGCTAGGCTCTTCTACTTATCTTCTTTATAAGTATCTATTAGCAACTAATACCGGTTAGCTTTTATTCAATTATTAACTATCCCTCATATAAAGATAACATTCTAGACATTCTGATTAACATTTACTCTTTCATCCACAGATTTATGTTGAGTAGTTTGTGTTGTGAATTTCTGGGAGTTTTTTGACTTTCACTTATTAGGAAGATCATATTCCTTTGATAAATGGTAATGATTGTGGGAAATAAAATAAAATGGAAGTTAGGGAGATTGATTGGGAGGCGATTCAATAGTCAAATAATTAAGCACAAGAAACTAAATTAAAAAATTATTTATTGAATCACTGTGAAATAGACCAGTACAAAGTTGCTCATGATCAGGTTTCAGTCATACAGTGTTCCAAGATTAGGTTTCAGTCATACAGTGTTCCAACCCCATCCCTCTACCAGTGCACATTTCCCAGCACCAATGTCCCCAGTATCTCTCCCATGACCACCCCAACTTCCCACCTCACCTCTATGACAGGCACCTCTCTCTTGTCTCTCTGTGTCTCTGTCTCTATATCTCTCTCTCCCCCACCCTTTTGTGCATTGCAGTTTGCAATATATCCACTGAAGGGTTAAACTAAATTATGGTGTTTGCAATGACAATGAAAAGAAATGAATGTATTGAGAAATTTTTATTGAAAACATCGCTTTAATTTCTTTGGACCACACCCAGATGTGTGAGAGTTTACTTCTGGTGATATGCTTAGGGATCACTTCTGGCCAAAAAAAATAGCAAAGAAATCAATTTTTTCCTAGAACTACCAGAAAAAAATATACTGTATCAGCTAAGTGAGATCCCAAACAGAAGCTAGAACTTCTGAGTTATAAAGTCTGCTAGACTTTTAACTTATGGAGACTATCAAATAAAACTTTATGTTTAAATTGACTGCATTTATGGTAATTCGCTATCGCAATATCAGAAAAATAGGTAGCTTCTAGTTTGACATAATTATTTATTTATCTTGGTCTTTGAACCACACCTATGCACTCAGGGCTTACTCCTGACTCTGTACTTGGGGATCACTCCTGGCAGACTCAGGGGATCGTAAGTGGTGCCAGGGATCAAATCCCAGTCAGCGCTTACCTGGTATTCTATTTCTCTGGAACCTGCACAAATGTTTTTTGAAAAAAAACTGCTGCAAAACTTAAACATAGACATTTTTGTCTAACAGTCAATTCTCATTACTTGTAGTGGTTATGTTCTATAAAAGTCAGTGAACTTGAAAACTGAATCGTGATTCATGAGATTTTGCTCCTAGAGGAAAGAGGGTGAGTTTCTGTGTCTCTGGCTACAATGCTTCAGGCAATTGATCAACACGTTACCTTGTTTTATGTTTAGAGACACCATATATGCGTAATATATGTCACTTGTCACTTGTCTTCCCATTGTTCATTGATTTGCTCATGTGGCACCATATATAATGTCTATAACATTATATATAAGCATATATAAGCATATATAATGTCTCTATTCATTGGGAATGAGGTCCATTATTGTTACTGTTTTTGGCATATTGAATACACCATGGGTAGCTTGCCAGGCATCACAGCCACACCTGCAACACCTTGAGGGACAGGAATAATATATAATATAGTTAATATAATATAGTTTATATAATATATAATAAAATATATAGAGAGAGTCATTGACATTGAATCCATCACCAACAGCACTATAATTTATGACTGAATGAAACTTACCTAGCATATATTTTCTCCATAAATCACATCATAATTCTTCTTTTAGAAACATTAGACAATAGTTAAGAACTTTTACCCTTTGGGAGGACATATTATAAAGCAAGATCCATGGAGTTGGAGGAAATATAGTGGGTAGGGCCCTTTGCCTTGTACACAGCTGACCTGGGTTTGTTCCCCAAAACCCCATTTGGCCTCCGAGCACAGCCAGGAGTGATGCCTGAGCCACAAGTTTAAGCCCTGAGCACTACTAGTTATGTACTCTGGCCCCTCCCAAAAAATCTAAAAAAACATGAACAAGATCAACAACAAAAAACAAAGAACAAGCAGATAACAAAATCAAAATTAGAAGGCTTCAAAAATAACTCCTATTTGTTAAAAGTTAAAAAGAAGCCAGGTCATCGCCTTGATTAATGTTGTTTGGAAATTGTATATAGGAATATTGCCTTTTCACTTGTTTTGCAAATGTTAATGACTATAAAAGTTCGATAAGTTTGAGCGTTGCTTGAAACTTTCCCCATGTTAGAAAAATTCCTGTATATGGAAATCTGAATTCTGAGGTCTGTGTTACCAGATCTCGTGATGAAAGCATATAAAACTTCATAGGAAAGTGCTAAACCACTTTCCAAAGTTGTACTATTTTGCTTTCTCACACGCAATATATGAAATTCACAGTAGCCCATGACCTCACAAAAGTTAAATATTACCAGCTTTTGTGATTTAAACTTTCTGTTAGCTATGAAATAGTATCACACTGTAGTTGTTATCTCTAGATTTTCTATTTGTTTGCTTTACCACACTTGCCAGTGCTCAGGGGTTATTCCTAGCTCTGCCCTTAGTTATCATTCCTGGTGGTGCTCAGGAACCATATGGGATGTTCGCAGTTGAACCCTGGTTGCCCTACCTGCTATGCTATCTCCCCAAGCCCCGTAGTTTTCATTTTTATCTCAACTTAGGGCCTAATCTTGTGGTGCTTGGGGATTGGGGGTCTTTGTGAGTCCAGGAATTAAAACCAGAAGCTCCTGTATGCAAAGCATGCACATTGCCTTCTGATCCACCTCTCCAGACGCTTGTTTGTGTTATCCTTTCATTACAGCACTATGCTGTTTGATTCATATGGCTTTACATCCAGCCTCGGAATTATGTATTGTAAATCCTTCAACTTTGTTTATCTTTTCCAAATAGTTTTGTCAATTTTAATTACTTTGTCTTTCATAAAAATGTCCTCCTGAGAATTCAACTGTTAAATTTATAACTATGTAATTTATTGTTTAGTGCAATTGTACATAATTTTGCATAGCATTATATTTTTATCGCTATCATGTAGAGAAATAATTGAATTTTTCTTTTTGATCCTGTAATCTATGACTTTGTGAGCTCATTTATAACATTAGTAGTTCTCTCTTTTTAGTTTTTCAAAGTCCCATAAAGTGTTTCTAATTAGACATTCCGCTCAGACTATCAGTCTTTTTCCATGCCTGTTGGTAAGTGTTAAATAGAAGTGTGTAAGTGAAAGAGTGAAGGTCTGATCGTTCAGCTTTCAAGAAATCACTCTGCCTCTTACCATTAGATAATATGTTTGTTGCATTTTTTTCCACGAAACTGCATCCTCTCCTCTCTCTCTCCCCATGGGAAGAGAAGGATGATATCAATGGCAAAAGCAGTTGCAAAAGCAACACCTGGAATTGGTTTCACGCTCAGGAGAGAATGTTCTGGCTCCTCCTCATGGTTTGGGGTGCTCTACAGGAGCGGAGAAACTCCTCTAGTAGCGAACCATAGAAATGATCCCAAAGCATAGTCTTGTGTTGCATTATTTTAGAATACTACTTACCAGACTAGTTTCTAGCTTTTCTAGTTTTTGAAGTGCTATAACTTGGTACGGAATTTGTAAAATGCAAAATTATATAAATATCTCTGTGCCTTTTGAAAAAAATTTTATGGGTCTTCTTTTTGCTAATGTCTAAATATGTAATGAATGGTATGAATTGATTTTTTTGCATGCTGAACCAGACTTGAATTTGTAGGGTACACCCTCTTAGTATTAAAATGTTATCTTTTATATATTGCTGAATTTAATTAAAATGTTATTGATAATATTTGTCTGTACTATTGAGGCAGCCTGGGGGTGGGCGGGAGGGGGTGGGGTACACTGGTGGTGGAAATGGGGCACTGGTGGAGGGATGGGTGCTAGAATACTGTATTACCAAGAACCAATTATGAACACCTTTGTAATTGTATGTCTCACGGTGGTATAATAAAATATTTAAAAAAAAGAATATCCCACCCGCATGGCAGAGCCTGGCAAGCTACCCGTGTCTTATTTGATATGCCAAAAACCAGTAACAATTATAGACCTCATTCCCATGACCTGATGGAATAGTTTGAGGCTCTTTATGTTCCTGGAGTGAATGCAGATGTCCTTGGGCTACACTAGCATGTGACAGGACATATGGAGATGTTACTGGTGTCCACTCTGCAAATCTATGAACAATGGGAAGATAAGTGATACAAGTGATAATAAGGGATAGTGATTTATAATTTGGGTTTTTTTTTGGGGGGTGGCAATGTGTTTTGTCTTACTTTAGTCTAGATGTAGTATTGTTTTTACACAGTGAAATGGAAAGTTTTTTTGTGAATGATTTTATATGTTAATCTTATTTAAATTTGGAAACATTAACCATTAAAGCACAATTATTTTCTTAACTAAAATGAATAATAAAGTGCATTATATCAGATAAAGTATCTTGAATTTGTAACTGAGTTACAAAATCACCCATATGACCAGGATTTGGTAGAATATAAACATTACATTTTTAGACAAGTTAAAAAGAAATCACAAGGTTTTGCTATATATTTGTTAGATAAACAAGTTTATGAAAATATGAATTCCAGTGCATTCAAGGTATGCAATAAATAAGCCTTTATTTTCAGTCTCGTATGGAGATAAGGGAAGATCATATTTTACATCTAGTCTTGGTTAGTAAATAGCTCTTGTATATAGTTTCAGTCCCTTTTAGGTTAGCTGGTTTAGAGATAATCAGTCAGAACTCTAGAAGATCAGCCTGCCCTCAAACTGGGTCTCTCAATTAATTGCACGGTTGCCCTACTGTCATATTCGCCTAACACATGATGCTTTGTGACAGACCGAATTAGCTAATGTACTTGGATCATTTTGAGATATATTAATTAACAATGACTAATATTCAATGCTCAGTTCTAGTCTGGTGTTACCATTTCCCACAATTAGTAGAACACTGTTACATATTTATATCCAGTTGCAGGAAACCTAAAAGCCTAGGCCTCTGCATCTGCCCTGGATTGCCTCCTGCAGGTCACTTCATAGATAGGGGGGTAGTCTAAATGTGGCAGCCTTATCTGACCATGTATTCTGTACTTGATCACTTGATCACTTGACTTCCCGTAGATCATCGGTTACTCGAGCGGGCACCAGTAACATCACAATATGTCCTGCCACATGGGAGATAGCCCAAGGGCATCTGCCCACTCCAGGAACGTAAAGAGCCTCAAAGGTCTATAATTGTTACTGGTATTTGGCATGTAAAATACGACACGGGTAGCTTGCCAGATTCTGCCGTGCGGGTGGGATAATATCGTAGTCACCTCAAAACTCGAGCATGTATTGATGAACCGAAAACACTAGGGAAATTAATTCGCGGCATATTCAGAAAACCCTTGCAGCTGAAGATCATTCTTAGACCAGCAGTTTCCACACCCATCCAAAAATCAGTATTTGTATGATCCGCGGGTGATGACAAACATTTTACAGTAACTAGCCTCGCCAAAAGTGATTTCTGAGCTCAGAGCCAGGCGTAAGCTGTAAGCACCCCGCCCACACACACACACACACACACCCAATAAACCCAAAGTAAACAAAAAAAAGCGGTACCACCCACCAGAAGTCAGAGAGAGAGGCTGGACTGAGTCTCAGCACCGAGTGGGAACCGGGTTCTGTACTGCTGGTATAAATATTCTCTCATGCTACCACAAGCATCGTGGGACTAGCTAGATCTTACTAGCATATTTGCCTGGCCACGTTGGATCTCTAAGTAATTAGACCAGAGGGAAATGCTGTTTGCCTTCAAGCAAGCAAGCATGGCTCCCTGATAACTCAAAGGCAACTAAAATACAAAACTACCGTGAAGTAGATGAGACTCTTGTGAAGGCTTGGAGAAATATTTAACTGGCATTAGTATTAATCTTTGGTACAGAGACATGCCATCTCAGAAAGCCCCTTCTCTACCCTATAAAGGCAATTCCAGGCAGATCAGGTGAGGTGCTGGGAGAAATTGCCTGAGGGCATTTGATTCTTCCTGCCAGGGGAAGTTACATTTAGCTTATAGCTTTTCCCAGCTCTGCTAGGAGGCTTTTAATTAGCTTTGGGTCCTTGTAAACAACCAGATGGTCTCCTAAAGTTGCTACATTCTATGGAGCTAATTTCCTGTTTTCATTTCTCTCTGGGGAGTTTGGGCGGATTTCTAGCTATAAAATAAGCTGCAAGAAGAAAAGAAGCTCTCTCTCTCTCTCTTTTCCCCCTTTTGCCATTTCGGCTTCCCTTGGTGTTTTGCTTCTCCATCCTCTCCATTCTCTGTTGGGCCTCAACACGTGGTGGCAGCCATCTTGGCCTATACCTGGCTGGGGCCTAGCTGGGAACCCATAGTCCTGAGGTTTTCCCTGCTCTTGGATTGTATATTGGATCCTGTGATAGTAAAGTCCTTTTAAAACTGCATTGGATTCCTGAGTCTTCATCCATTCCCCACCCGGCTCGGAGGTAGAAGGGAACTCACTTCCCGACACTGTCGGGGACCCCGGCGGCGCTCCCGACATCATCCCACTAATGGATGAATTCATTCTGTATCTGTTCTTTTGGGAATTTGAGGATATTGGTGGTGGGAATAGGGCACTGATGGAGTGACAGGTGCTGGAACAATGTATGACTGAAATGTTTACAATCATAAACATTTTTGTGATTGTATATCTCATGGTGGTATAATAACAAATAAAAAAACCCAATGGCTAATATGACTTCTATTTGTATAGTTAGGTAGGGTGACACTTTCAATCAAGTAATATTTTTATTTTCATTTCAGGAAGAAATAATATTCAAATTTTAACTATCCTAATTATAAACATGCATTCCTTTTCAGTAATGACGCTGTTTAGTACCAAAAATCTATAATCACTTGTATCACTTGTCTTTCCATTGTTCTTCGATTTGCTCGAGCAGGCACAGTAATATCTCTGTAAGTCCTGTTGTGTGATAGTGTAGCCCAAGGGCATCTGCTCGCTCCAGGAACATGAAGAGCCTCAAACCATTCATTCAGGTCATGAGAATGAGGTTTATAATTGCTACTGGATTTTGGCATATCAAATACGACACTGGTAGCTTGCCAGGCTCTGCTGTGCAGGTGGGATACTATCTGTAGTAGGCTCTCAGTTTGTGCATTTACTGATGCACCACAACAGGAAGAGATAAGCTTTTCTCTTGGGTGGAGCTCTGTCGGACTGTGGAGCCCAGATGTTGAAAATGGGTGCCCTCATGGTGTAGGGTTTCCTTTGGCCTCTTGTGAGGCTCTATTGGGATGGCGGGCCAGGGTTTTCAATCTAAAGTGTGCTGCCCACTCTGTGGGTAGCACAGGTTTATATGGATCAGCATCCATGCCTTTGGTGTAGCATTCAATTGCTTCATCATACTTTCCTTGTTTGAAGTATTTATTGCCCTTTTCTTTAAGAACAAGAGCCTTTTGGGAGTCTACTTGAATTCTGTCTTCTCCCCCTAGGATTTTGAGACAGAGTCATGAGTGCTTTCTTTATCAAACTCATCAAGGATACTGTCCACATCAAGTTTTGCCCAAGCCTCATAATCTTAGGACTTTATTTATTTATTTATTTATTTTTGTGTGTGTGTGTGTGTGTTTTTCATCTTTGGTTGTTTTAGAAGACTGTTTAGCTTTGCCTTTCTTCTTTTTTCTAAAATTTTCATTTGAATAGGTGGTAGCTTCTCTTCAGTAACCCCACTCTGCCTTCTTAGCTCCTTCCTTTTGTTTAATAACTTTCTTCCATTGTTGAAAATCTCTTCTGCATTTTGTTTCACTTGAAGTTGTAATTCAACTGCTTTACTTGTTGACATCATTGTGGCTCGTAGAGCTCTGACCAACCAACATGACACCACTGTTAAGCCACATACACTTCTGGCCCCCAGCAAACTCACGCTGCCTGCCCCCCACCTGCAGGGGCCTTCCCACAAGTCCCTGTGTGCCCGCCCCGCCCGGAGGCCACCATAAATAAGAAGGAAAAATAATTGGAAAGAGTTTGTTAATCAGGTGAAAGATTTTTTAGGGACACATATTTGGGACTATGTTTGAATGTGTGTTTAAGGATCAGTATAGTAATGTGTGTAGTGATCCAGATTTAGTATTCACGGTGACAGTGTGTTTGGTGTCTGTAGTTAGAACCATATTTTACTTTGCACAGTGCCAGAGATAAAATCCAGGACCTCATACATGCACGGCAAATACTCTAACTCTGAAATACATCCTATGCACCTTGTAGTTAGGAAGTTTATCCATGCTTAAGAACAATAGGAGTTAGCAGGTATTTATATAAATAACGAATAATTTCCATAATTCTACTTTAATGCTGAAAACTAGTCGTGTCATTGAAAACTCAATAGTACTTTATAAATACTAAGCCAATAATTAAAATTCAGAGAGATAATAGATTCATGTGCCTCTGTATGATGGCAGATTGTTTAGATTTCAAGGTTTATTTTGTCCTGCCAATGGCATTATTAATCATCCTTCCTCATTTCCTTTCACTGCTGGGATTTCACAAGGATTTTCTTTCACCTTGAAAAAGTGCACATAGTGGAGAGTTTCTTTGTCTTATTCCTTCAGTCTTACCAGACCCCACTGTGTAAAAGTAAATTGCTTTTTATTCTGTTTTTTTTTTGTCTGAAAATGGCTTTCAAATCACAGATTTGATTCCTCTCTTGGTATTGAAAGATCATAAACACATGCATGTTTATATTATTTTTCTTTGGTAAGCATGAAGATTTTATTCTCAGTAACTAGACTAATTCAGTAAGCAGCAGACCGTAAGGCAATAAGTAGAAACACTATTAATTTTTATTGCTAAAGTTTCTTTTATGTACTATTTTATATCAAGACATTATTCATACTTTTATGTTGATCCTGGAAGACTTCAAAAAAAATAGAGTTCCTTAATTCTTATTGCTTAAACATGAATATTTCTTTTCACACTGTAGCCAAGAAATGCCAACCAATCAAACTCAGGAGCTCAGCTTCTTTGAAAAGCCTTGAGTGAGGAAAGAAAGCGATAGGGGTAGATGACTATTGAGTTACTCAAATAGTAGAACACTACTGGCAAGGTTTAGCTATCATGCTTACTACTCTAAGTTCATTCCAAGGGTTGGTGAATGGATAATTTGTGTTGTCCTTTGTTCTCCTTTTAGATGAGAACTATAGTCTGAGTTATCACAAAGATTGGTTTTAATAATGTTTTGAGTCCATGATCGCATGAAATCAGAACTGAAGCAGTTGAACATAAGAACATAATGGTGAAAATGAAATTAGAAAAATGAAAGCAAGGATGTGCTTCATTTTCAAGTGGTTTGGAGTTCTACAAGCCTTCATCACTCAAACAATTTTGCTGCTAAATTTAAAGTTGTATTTATTGATAAGTACAGAAAAATTTCCCAGCCCAAGTTCATGCTAAGCTAACGCTATCTACTACCATTTTCTCACCTTTGAAAATGTGTCCTTTACCAGAAACAGCGCCGAGAGCAGCCCCAGTGGCAGCGTGGCCAGGTGGAACATTGCTTGTATTGACAACCTCATGGCGGAACGGGACCTGTCAGAATGTGGCCGTCGTGGGCTATAAGGACTCACCCTCTGCCTGGGCCGCTGTTCCTCAAAATTACACTTGCTGAGTTTGGTGTGCTGGTTGGCAAAGACCGCTCAAGTTTTTGTGAATGGGCTAACACATTGGGGCCAGAAATGTTCTGTGATCCGGATCTCGATGTTGCAGGATGGGCATTTTACCACGAATCTTCGTACCAAGAGCACTGGCCAAGCCCCAGCCTTCAACGTTGCTGTCACCATGACTGCCAAAACGCTGTTCCCACTGATGGGCAGAGGTGTCCATGGTGGTATGTCATCAAGAAATGTTATGAAATGGCCTCCCACCTGCGACCTGACCAGTACTGACCTTGTCTCCCTTCCTCCCATCACTTCCCACTGCTTTTTGCACCCCTTTCCCTCCCATACACTCATACACCATGTTTATTTGAGGCCAAACCCCACACTCCTTATTGCTGCTAAAACCACATGGGCTAGGGGCTGGGGCTGGATGGACAGACACTGCCCCATACCCATACCCCCTCCTGTGTGTGGTTGGAAAACTTGTTTTTTTTTTGTTTTTTTTTTTTTGCTTTTTGGAATTACTCCTGGCGGTGCTCAGGGGACCATATGGGATGCCGAGGATGAGTATAGGAGAAGTTCTGGGAACCATTTATTAAAACACTGGTGTGATATTAACTGTGTAGTTCCTTCAGAAGTATTTTGCAAGTTCATGAATATTTACTGAGAACTCAAATGTAAAAGCTTCTGTCACTTGTCACTTGTCTTCCTGTTGTTCATCGATTTGCTCGAGCACGCACCAGTAGCATCTTCATTCGTTGGGAATGAGGCCCATTATTGTTACTGTTTTTGGCATAACGAATACACCACGGGTAGCTTGCCAGGCTCTGCTGTAACTCTGGGTTCATCCCAGGGGGCCCAGTCAACCATCAACCACCCAGGGCCCACAGGGCAGGAGCCCTGGGTGTAGATAATCCTGTCTCCTGTCTGCCACCTGACGATGCAGCCGGGCACTGCAGACATACCTGCAATACTTCGAGGGGCAGAAAAGCTTCTGTAAGTACAAATAAATACAATCTGTGATTTTTGACTGTAATCACAGATTTATTACCTTAGATTACCGCAGATTGATTATAATCACAATTGATTACCTTAGATCAATAAGATCTAGTCATAAAGATATATAAGATATATCAGCTAATAATTGTGGAAATACTGGTTTGATCAGTTCGGTGTACATGATAAGAGTTTTTAAAGTTGAATTTGATTCTTTGACAATATAGTCTGAGAAGTTTGATGGATTTTTACTTTACTTTTTTGAAGGTTTCTTACTATTACCCAATATTAGAACACACATGTTATATAGCAGACACTCAAAGAGAAAAGTCATAATTAAAGTTTGGAGTTGTTGACAAATTATTCCATGGTAAATGTCGGCCAAATTGGGATTCTCTTCAAAACTAAGGCAAACATAATAATTAATAAGTGTTAGAAATCTTTCATTAAAATGAGGAACGAGACAACTGTGACCATTCTGATTATCTCTTTCACTTACTCCTTTCCCACTTCAGAACATGTTGACATGAGTTTCTCTCTGTCTTGAAAACTTTCTATGTACCCTGCTTCTTAATTTAC